>JAGDQP010014839.1:0-26557 GCA_022664845.1 Lepisma saccharinum | reverse complement strand
ACCAGTACGGTCACATCCAGTAATTTGTATTGGATGATCCTCACTATGTCAAAGTGCGGAAGAAATATTTCGATACACTCCATGTCGACTTAAAAGGCGAACATGGTGAACAGTTGCCATTGCAATTTGTAATTTCGAACATTGCACTTCACTTTGAAAAAAAAAACATGATTTCAGAAAGTACAAACATTACCCTAAGCTCCAATGCCAGTACAGAAACGTATGGGAGTAGCACACCTAGCCATTTTCGAAATATTCTGAATCATCGTATTCAGTTTAATGATGCTTCGTGGATGGTAGGGCTTCATGTGTGAAAATGTTCTTGGCGGGGAAAAAATATTTTGGTTTGACTTAGCCAATGGTACAAAAGTAAAATATAAAATCGCCCCTGGATATTATGCAACCATTCAAAACTTATTGGATGAATTGAATTAAATTACACCGACCATACAATTCTCATATTCAAATACCGTACATGTTACAACACCCGATGCGATTCAAGCCATTCGCCTATCTCCCTTGCTCGCCTTACAGTTAGGATTCGAACCTAACATTAACATTTTTTAAAATGTATCATACAAAAACAACCCTACTTGAGCATTGGATTCAACAAGCGTTTGTGTATACCGATCTTATTCATCCTCAATATGTTGGTAATACAAAAGCACCGTTACTCCGTATTGTTGCCATGAGCGATACGAATCACGGGAAAGTTCAAACTATTCCATTTCAAAATGTACATTACTGTCCACTATCGAAATTAAGTTTCGACACATTCGAATTCCTACTAAAGTACCATGAAGGACGAGATTTGCTATTTACATCTGGACCGTTGAAGGTGACACTTCACTTTAAACTTCTCTGAAAATAAAGGTTGCAGTACATCGTGCACGAGGTATACCGTATTTCGCAGAACCGTATATCAACGAGGACACGGAATAAGGAGTTCATTTCTTGAACTTATCCGGTTTGCCATGCCATTGATAAAACAAGGGACAAAATCAATTGAACGCCAAGCCTTACAGACAGGAATCCAAGTTGCTGGGATATGTTAGATAATCGTCCTGTTAAGGAATCGATCATAGCAAAAGTACGTGAAGTCGGATCAGCTTTAAAGACAAAAGCGGAAAATAAAATGAGTCAGTTGTTTACTGGTAGTGGTAGGAGACGAACACGTAAACGAAGAGCTCCTGTTCGCATTGGTCCACCTGTAAAGATAAACAAGAGACGTCGTACTAAACCACTTGATATCTTTAGTTAATCATGTCTTTCCTTACACCAGGAAGTAAAGAGTGTTGTACCAATGAATTCGCTTTGGTGTCTGTACCCATAACACAAACTGCCATTATGTCTTCGCGTATGTTGGAGTATCGCCCTATTTCTACACTTACGTCGGAAGGACGCATTGAATTTGTCATTTTCGGAGACACTTTAGAGTATATTCACCAAGCATACCCATATCTCTACGTGCGATGTAAAATCTTACGTCCTGACGATAACAATCTCCATGTAGCAGGAGCAGGACCTCCACGCGTTGAAGATGATATCGTTGCACCAGTCAACAATTTCCTCCATGCAATGTTCAACCAAGTAGACGTTGCCTTAAACGATAAGGTGATTTCTTCTTCTAATGGTACGTACCCTTAACGTGCATATGTGGAAACCATTCTCAGTTATTCCGAGGATACTACATCCATGCATTTAACCGGTGCATTATGGTATAAGTATACAGCAGGCCAATTTAATACTTTGGCCAATGCAAACACTGGATTTCTGAAACATACAGCTTCTTTAACCGGCAGTACCCCTTTTGAAATGTTTGGACGCTTACATACTGATATTGCAAGAATAGACCGTATCCTCCCTAATAAGGTTAATGTTCGAGTAAAATTATATCGCAGCTAAGATGTATTTTGCCTGATGGCAGGACAAAGCAATCTCTTCAAAGTTGATTTAGCAGAAGTCATACTATATGCTCTTCGAATGGATATTCCACCCGATTTTACCCTTCAGTTAAATACCTATATGCTCAAAGTTACTGCCAAATTACCATTAACCCGAATTGAAACTCGTGTACAATTCCACAAAATGTAAGTTCATACAACCTGGACAACATATTTTTAGGTAGTGTACTTAAAGGTCTTGTCATTGAATTTGTTTCGAATACTATATCCAAGTTGGTTCTAAATTTTATCCGCCCACTCCCTTGACTCCAAATTTTACACAACGCTAGTTCCTTCGAAGTTTTTACACCTTGTTTTCTGGCACTGGCATCTTCCATTAAAATGCTGGGCACACCACTACTTATGATGATCACCTTCAAGGGTATAAACTGTATGCATTTATTCTTTCTCCTGCCAATACGCTTGATGGAATGGAATGTTGTTAAAGATTCTCCCGTCATCTTGAAAATTGGTTTCAGTGAACGTCTTCAAAATTCCATTAACTGAATTGTCTATGCACAATTTAATTCCCCGATCCAGATCGATAAATACCGTAACATTTATACCGATAATGCAATTTAAGATCATACCTTTGTCAAATGCCTCAAATCTATGACGACCAGTACATCTATAAAAAGGCGGCAATAACATTGTGTTTACCTCATTGATTCGTTGGACGCCATGAAGAAAAGTATTATCCAGTTCACGGCCATCGACTAGGGAGATGGAAACACTCGGAATCTCGTGCTTAAATAACTTGCCATAGTGGATCCCGATCAAAATACATCGCAGTCCTCGCTCTTCAAATCACCATTTGCATTCACGGAGTTACAAACAGCCATGAATACATCCACGACATCAGTTTGAAAAGCACCGCTGTGCAGCGCGTGAAGCTAAAGCATATGGACGGTACCTCAAATACTTAGACTTATCTCGATATATCCTTGATCAGCGTTATCCTTCGTATACTCCGACAACCATTCCATACTCTGATGTGGACTTACGAATTGATAAACACTATTTTACATGATTGTTTGAGTTCAACGATATTGGCAGGTGTATATGCCGTAGATACCCTACCAGTGCAAGTGAAACACTCTGCCGCATTAAATATAAACTTAAGCCCATCGAGTAGTGGCGGCAGTCATTGTGTGTGTGTGTAGATTAATCGAAAAGGAAAAGAACATTATTTTGACAGTCTGGGTAATCCTCCTCCCAGACCCATTACCAGGTTCTTGCAGAGAAACTATAAATATAGTCATGTAAATACTGTACAGTACCAGCATGACTAGTCTGTCTTATGTGGTCTGATTTGTATTGTATTCATTCACTTTAAAGTTCGTAATCAAAATGTATTGCTTCAATTTCATAAGACCAATCTAATACAAAACGATCAACTGGTACTCAAGTATGTCAAGAAATTCAAATCACGTAATCAAAAATGTAAATAACCATGTAGCAGAGTAGTTTTAAGATAATAAAGTTCTTATACCTCATGTATATATTGTATTTATTGAAATCAAACCCACGGCATTTCTTAGTATAATGCTTTTACTAGATTATAAGACAAAGTTATACTTGCTTATAAGTTTATGCATGACATACCATCAATAACACTGGTATTTTTAACCCAGTAATGGAGCTGAACATAGTTTCTTAGTGCACAGCCACTAAACTCCACTCGCATGTGATACGTACACGCATCCACACTCACATTAAACTTTAGCATGTTTAAGGCAGGACATCATTGTTATGTAACATCTTTTATATTTTGCAATTGGAACGGTTTACGAATCCACTCAGCTTTTTTCGGGCATTTACAGTAAAACATAGCATCTACCTCGCACAAACAATTCAATATACGATGAATGTGGGTTATAGTATACCCATTGGATGAATTCCATGTTAGACCATGAAAATTCTGAGTGAGCCATTCGGCTTGGTTTTGATATCCAAGAAGTCAATCACTAACATTACATGGTAGTTTTACCATACATGGAAATATAGTTGCACCATCGCACGCAACAACACAAAATTCCCGCATTAGAAATTCACGTGTAGACATTTTAAACCCTTGAATATCAATGATGTACTACCTTGAACATGTATTCAGATCACCAGTCAACGCTACACGACACTGTTGTTCAATGATTGTTGGTATCAATTGTGCAATTAATTCACTGTCTTTCACTAGAAGTCTACATTTAAAAAAAAATATTTTTCGTAATGTTCACATGTTCTTGACATACAAACAGTTCATTATAGTCATTCAACACTTTAGGGTGATTTACATGGGAATCTAAATGTTTTGAAATCACAGTTCCTGCATTTCTCACATACATACACTCATGCGTAGTCTTTACATTACATCCATTGCACAAAATTGGGTTATCGTTCAAGTTTTAAAGTTTGTAATATACACGAGTCCATAATAAACACATCACTAATACACAACGTACATGAAACCATCTTAATAGTTCCACTACACATACAGTTCCACTAAATATACTTTCATAACATATGCAGTTCCTAGCGATATTTTTGGGCGTTGCGGTCTTTTCCAGCAATGCTTCGTACTGCTCCCACACACGAATTTTCATCAAATACTGAAGTGCCCAGTCCAGATTTTTACCAAGATTCTCACCTTCGGGATGGGGTTCCAAGTACACCGCAAACAACTTCTTCTGAGTTTCCAAATTCCTCAGAATTTCCTCTCCTCGGATGTTTAGTGATACCTGCACTTCCTCCCATTGAATAGGGATAAAGGAAAAAAACATCCATGCCCATACACGGATGATCCCGCTGACTGCCTTTTCTCTTAAAGCAGCCCCAGCAGATGAGAGCGTCCTCGCACTCCCAGTCGGCAATAGCAACTCATCGATCCAATGATGCGTGCACTTACACGCTGGAACAGCATGTTTCCCAGCGGCCTCAATCTCGGCTTTCTCTGCTGCCGCAACTAACGCACGTTCGTCTATATCTCCAAAAATGCCATTACTACAACTGACTTACTCTCGTCAATTTACCTCGGATTATATCCTATCCACTCTAACACGCTCATTGGATGCCTACGTGCATCTTTTTGCGCATTTCCGTGTCATTCGTCTACCACGCGCATGCGCATGCCCTACCCCAGCAGTTTTTGTTCCCTCACACTCCTCATCCGCCCTAGATGGTTACTCAGTAACATCCACCAGATGGCTGACCTTGAAAAACCCATAAAATTTAATGGGTAAAAATTCGAGCAGCTCCAAGTTCGACTTTGAGGGTGGGGGCGGAATTCAAACAGATATCGCATCGACTTTACGGCACCAGATCCAGTTTCAAAACACAAAATCTGAGGTGGGGGTGCGGACTGACGTACTTTTTTATTCTCGGTTTCAAATTTGACCTCAAAATTTGACCTTGAAAACATCTAGAAAACATTAGATGAAGTCGATTATACACACTTCTACTTGCCTGGTTGAGTAGGTGCATTTGGTGAACGTTCACCGTGTTGTTGATCTCATGTTGTTTGTAGTGGATTGTATCTTCCCAGTCCCACCAGACGCAGATTATTGTCATGTGTGGATGCAGCTCTGCCTTGGCTCGAGGTGTTACTATCCTGTCGGAACTCAGCCATTCTTTCCTCTGCTTCATATTGATACAGACACTTTTTTCTAATTTAGGGGACGATGCGGTAGAGAAATCCGTTTCTATCCAGCAGTCTGATGTAGATGGACCATCTGGCGGTGATAGTGACGCGCTAAACTTTGTCTATTTCGTTCAGACTGTGTACTATTACGGCCGAAAATATAATGAGAGCACCTCATTTACTCAATCAATTACCTTGTAGAGTGGCACGGTTCCGGGTGGATGAGCTTGTTCAATAAATCCTCATTGAACCGAACAGGTCAGCCGGAACGTGAGGAGTCTGTGAAATCGTGTTACGTTTGCTTCAAGTGTAAAAATAATTTTTGTGCAGTTCTTTCAGTGATACCGCCTTCTCGGTACACCCACAAACGTCTCGAGAAGCTTAGGTTAGGTAGCTTTCCAATCTTGATTGAAGGCGACGAGGAGCAAGTGTCGAAAATGTTAATTTCTGTCAACTTAACACTATATCGTCATATTCCTGAAATGACTAATTGGAAATCAAATTTCAGAAACAATGAACGAAACTTGCAGGAGAAGAATAAAGCAAAAATTTGTGTTAATTTAAAGAATATTGAAATAAAGGGGAGGAGGGTAATTTTATCTGACAACCGAATATTTGAGGCCACAGGCAATGAAATATTCGATCGTAGATTTAGTGAGAAATTAAGGCTCATTAGGTAGTTTTGTAATGAACTACTTTACAAGGTTTTTAATTTGTTTAAAACCATTATTATTTTTCTTATTGAATAGATCAATTGCTAAACGTTTTATGTTGTAAAACGTACGAGCATAAACAGCATAAAGATACTATAGTTCGTTCAGATTGATATAGTATGGTTGTCTGTCATGTATAGACACCATGGGAAAAGGTGAAGAAACATACGTCAGGCGATATTTAAATTATAGTGCATTTCAAACCAATTGAAAATTCATACTATTTCATTTCCATGCCCTCTTGGAATTCTTTCTTGTCCCCGTGACGTAAGAGCTCTACCTACACCACTGCTTCTTATTTCGCTATGGTACTTCACGCAAATCAACAGCAAAATGTTATCCTATTGCCATATTCAACTGTTTCCACCGATGATGCTTCTTCTATGCAATCCACAAGCACTCTGTCCTAACTGTCTAGTATACTAACAGGCAAAATTTGGCAACACTGTAGTAACTATTGCGTCATCCGTGCTTTTCGTAATAGGAATTGGCTTAGTTATAGTATTTTCCCATATTTTATGTTCTTGTGACCAGCACTGTACATTTATCTTACTTTGTATGATTTTTAGGCGCAATATAGAGAAGCTTAACGTCAAGTTTAACGACAATGACACCGTCAGCTTCCAGCAGAGGATGATTTTCCAGCCTGAACCGCAATTGACTGTTGGTAACTTGTCGGATCTAATTACGGTACCAAACATTCCTCTACTGGTAAGTACTAAAGAAAATCCCTCGTATAGAAGGCGGAAAGATGAAAACAATCTTAAAGTGCTTTTCACATTATTTCATAATAATGGATGTGTCTAATTACAAGAAAGCGATTTGGTGATTGCAGCCTATCATAGCTCACCTCTCACGTCTGTTGTTTTTTTCCGCCAGATTTGATCAGTAGAGTCAACAGAACGTGTCAATAGAATTCCATACAGGCGAACGGTGAGCGTCGGATCATATTAGTAAAAACGGTCGTAATTGTAACATGCCAAATTCTATTTTTTCTTCTTCACTTATCACATCTATTATAATAAGTGTGTTAGGAACGATTAGTGGAGGTTAGGAAGGTCAAGTTCGGTTCTTTTTATTATCGCTGATAGGACGCCGCCATTTTAAACGTTGTCTTATGACCGTTTTTACTATTGTGATCGGCATGTGGAACGGTTTGTTTCTAGCAGACGACATTTACCGCGACAGACAGCATGATGTGGTAGGTCTGCAACTGCGTTCAGCGACGACACTACCTGAATAGCACTTAAGTAAATTATACTCTGACGTAGATTTAATAAGAAGAACAAAAGTCTCGCTGAATTATGCATGGTATCTGAGACCATCTATTCAAAATGAAGGGAAGTGTTTTTAATATTAATGTGTTAACAAACCAGTACGGTACGCTCTATAGAATTATAATTGCAACTTCTCTATTGAATCAGAGTAAAGGTCTCTTTCTAATTAAATTTTATGGTTTAATTATACTTTCAAAATAATGTGAAACTAAATGGAGACACTTTCTACAAAAAAAATGTTTCAGACAAAATGGTCTTCCTTTTAGGTTTCAGCAGCGAGGCAGTGAAGCTTTATGCGTCCGCTCGGTCCGTCTGTCGAAAACTTTGAACTATAAAATTACTAGGGCTAGAAAGGTGGTTGAGGTGTCGTTGGAAATGTCTCGTTGAGACTACTTCAAACCCGTATAGCTGGTACACATTGTAGGGACGGATCCAGAGATAGGAGCAGTGCCAGATATAGAGAGTCACTTCATATCTTTGGAACTACTAGTGTTAGGAAGGTGGTGGAAGTGACGTTGGAAAGGTCTCGGTGAGATAGCTCAAACACAAATAGAAGATACACATTGCAGCGGCAAATCCAGAGGTAGGGGCCAATTTGTATCTTTGGAGCTACTAGGGCTACTAAAGTGGTTGAGGTTTAGTTTGATAGTCTCGGCAAAACGAGTTCAAAACCATATCATTCATCCACATTGCAGGGGTGGATCACGAGTTTCGTGAGGGTTCAACTTTGAAAGTACTTGGGCTAGGAAAGGGGTAAAGGTGCCGTTGGAAAGGTCTCACCTCATTTTTTCCAACGGAATACAGTGAGGAACACTGATCATATTATATGACCACCCCACTGGTTTAGTGGTAACCGTCCCTGACTGCTGATCATGGGATCTCGAGTTCGATTCTCGGGATTTTTTAAAAAGTGAGAGAGTCTGGAACGGTGCCTACCCATCATCGTGATGCAATTGGGGAGCTGCTGTGAATAAAAGACAGTGGCGATCACAGTTGATGGCTTCGGATCTCCTCTCTCAGATACCATTTATATAAAGAATCATTCTTGCAATTTGATCCGTGTTATTCTATTACTTTATTACATTTTTTTTAAACTCACAATTCTTCAGAACTTGGAAGTTTGATGACATCATATTTCCGTTATAATTACAGATAGTCTCCATCAATAGAAAGTTTAAACCAGTTAAGGTTGCCAATCATTCATCCAAAATTTTACCTAATTTTAGTGACTTTGCGAAATTAAAGATGGAAACACTCGCTGTCAGGTAAAAATACTATTAATATTTCTGAAAACAAATACTTTTTAGTAAAAAATTGATTAGACGTTTTCCTGAGATATGAAAGAAAATAATAGTGCAGTTTCCAAAGATTTGTTAGACACATGATGATGATATGTGTGTTCTGTCAGCAAGGAGATCTGCCACCCGAAAGTCCCTAGACAAGATGAACCGATGGTTGTATCACTATTTTCCGTGAGAAGAAGATTACGTCCAGAATAAAATACATGCAGCTTAAGTTCACTCTAAACCACTAATACAAATTCAAATTATGTTTATTTTGCGAAATATGTTTTTAAATATTCAATCATTTTGATATATGGAAAGGGACAATCTAAGTTTTCTAGTATGTACAGATTATCTTCTAAATCTATACTTTATCTGTAGGCTTATTTCATTGACTGTATCAAAGAAATTACCTATAGCCTTTAAAAAATTTTCCTTACAGAGTGCTGTTTCTATCATGCGAGATTCTTACTATTTAGTTCGGAGAAGTCTTTCATTAGTATTAAGTTACATGAAGATGGAACCATTTATCCAGGTCACTGTGGAAGAATTCCTCTGGGGCTACAACGATCCCCTCTATAGTTTAGGCCAATCAGTAATACCTCAAAATAAGAGATCTCCCGGAAGTAAATTTGGAATTTTTGTACCGGTAAGTATTGAGTAAATGTTCGTAACCCTTAACTATACTATGTAAAATGATTGAACAGTATAAATAGCTTACATTATTCAGGATATGTGAGTTCGAATCTTGCTTTTACAGCTGCAACAAACGCTCTAAATTACATTAAATTAGAAGCAGGCATATAAACGTATGGAGAACTAATGTGTTGTAGCCATCCACTTAACTGAGAACAAATACTTCTGCTGAAGCACTTTTCACTCTCTACCTAAAGGCTTCTTCAATGAAAACAACAAGTTATTCATTGTTGATCGTGTGGCGTATATTTAACCTCATCTGTGCTTCAAATAACATAAAAAAGACATATTAACGCATGGAGAACGAACATGTTGTACGAAAACAATCACTTCTGTGGAAGCATTTTTCACTCTCTACCTGAAGGCTTCTTCACTGCAAGTATCCTGAAGGCTTTATCCCAAACATATTTTGATCGCGAGTATTAAAATCCATTGCCTGAATCCGCCAGAAGTCATATTTTTTGGCGAGCAAAACAAAATATATGCAATTAACCTCATAGGGACTAGGAGGGGCTGCATTCCAGCCTCGTAAAATTTTCTTAACTTTACATAAAATGTTATATTTATATGTAAAATTTAATTTGGTCAGTTTATTTAACGATTTGAGTATAGTTCGTTCCACAACTAGAGCGATTTACACATTTAATCCAACTTGTAGAATCTCCAACACCAATACCATTTGTATTGCAAATTAGAGATATTATTATTTCATAAATTATGTTTGTAGTGAATAAGGTATTGTCTCCTGTGAGATGCGCACGCGCGTGACGGCGCATGGAGAATGTGTAGGTAGCGTTCTATATATTCCCAATCTACGGCATGAGGTGAGGTAGGGTTTCAGTCCCACGTCCGACCGACTTTACATTCCAAGGTGCCCAGGAGTACCAAGGACACTCCTAGTACTCAATTCGATAGGAGGCTGAATGCACCTCAGAGCGCCAAACATGTCTCCTGTGTAATGGCCAGGATTTGAACCCGGACCGCCCGATTCGTAGTCAGACGTGCTACCGCCTGAGCTACGGTGATTCCATGCTTTGTTAAATTTCTGACCGACAGTTAGGAGAACAAATAACTTTGTAAGTATCATCTTGTTTCTCTCTACCTGCTTTCATTCTGGAATTGTCGTGAATTCGAATGGAGAAAGCTATCTGCCAGCTTTATGACACAATATTTTAAATGACCCACAAAGTCGATGTCGGTGTACTGAAATCTAAAATCAGTTTCTCTGTATCTGCTTAGATTAACGGTGTAGATCACCCCCGCCATCTTGGAACGGTCATACCAAGATGGCGGGGGTGATCTACACCGTTAAGGCACTGACGTAAATTCTTAAAATGAAGAAAGCTAACCGAATGAAAAGACCTGCCACCATATCTGTTTATTTATAAACCATCTAAAGGTTAAGTGTGATTATTATGTTATATGGTGTTCTGACATTTGCTGTATAGCCATTAAAACACAAATATGCAAATCCTAGAAAGCTGATCGAAACTTATCCCTATTATTATTATTATTATTATTATTATTATTATTATTAATATTATTATTATTATATTTCTTTTTTGCAGAGAAATGGCACATTAGCTGATGTGGTTAATGTCTTTACTGGAGGGAACGATATTAGAAAGCTGGGTATCGTCGAGAAAGACGGTGGGAAGGATAAACTTGATTGTTGGAGTTCAGATGAGTGCAATAGAATTGACGGAAGTGAAGGAGCCTTTTTCTTCCCACCTATAACCTCTGAGCGGAAGCTTTACTTATACAATAAAGAATTATGTCGTCGTTTTCCACTAGTTTTCAAAGAAACTTCTAATGTCAGTGATGTACCTACGTTACGTTTTCGAGCAGCTGATGAAACATTCCAAAGTGAGCTCGAAAATCCTGAAAATGGTTGTTTCTGTTTGGAGAAATCATCTTGTATGCCTTCCGGGTTTTTCAATATCAGTCCTTGTGCATTTGGTAAGTAAAGACTTTCCTAGTTTTATTCTCAAAATAACTTGTTCAGTGGAGGTTTTAAAGCTACATAGTTGCTGTGAAATCAAGAGTAGAATCAATCACCTGCTGTAGCGAGAATCAAAATATGACCCTATTAGAATAATTTTCTACGGCCGACCTTTTGGGATATTATTCGGACATAGTCGCCATCTTCGATCAGGGTATTTTTCTTTCTTTATAAAAATAGGAAGGAGCCATGTTGCATATTATATAGAAGCAGAAGGCGCTCAGAAATGTATTGCCGTAATCAAATTCGACATATACATTTTAGTTCAAAAGCTATGAATACTGTTTCAACTGTTTTCAAATGAACATGTAAACAGTTCAAAAAAGTTCAGTCAGATCAGATCAGGGATGGAAATAGTATGTTAATTACCGCATTTTCACATTTCTGATAACTACGGCGAAAGAACTTTTTCAGTATCAAGAAGGGTAAAATCTTCGGACAACATAGGAACAATTTCATCTGAGCTATTTGGCTGTTTCGTCATAGAGAAGAAAATCGTTATTTCCGTGTCGAATAAATATGAAGGGACATTTTTGACCAGTTTGTTAGGATGTTCACAAGCAAAGAAAAAACAACTGTTCTACAGTCTTTTCCTCAGTGACACAAGGCAAATGCCAGGATGGTACCTAGAAATAAGGCTCTGTGTAAACTACCTGCCACATTCTTTCCCCTACCCTATTCCAGTCTAAGCCTAAGTAGCCTAACAAATTCAAAACTGAATTGAGTTCATGTTCAAATAATCATCTCATTTTCACAGGTAAATGCAATCATTTAAAAAAAAATTAATTAACATTCATAGGATAAGTGTTTTACCAATGTTCACTTGAAATCGTTTAGTGGTTTCATTAGGCAAATAGACCTTTCACTTCAATGAGTCAACTCTCCTCTTCGGAAGACAAAGCGAAGTTCTCCACTAGAGGCCTATATCTTTATGCAATGTCATGCATTACAATGTAGGCCGCGGTGGTTCAATAGTAGAGCGCTACCTCTGGTGTGACGGGTCGTCGGTTCCATCCCTGCCCATTTCACGTGGGCTTTGTGATAGACAAACACCGTGTGCGTGGTTTTTTTCGGGATTCTTCCATTTCCTCCCATTTTCTTCATTCTACCAATTCATCCCATTATCATAAAACCTACCTATGCCAAAGTTGCCTAAAAACCTTAAAAAAATAATTCAAATTTATGTATTAGAAAAGAATAATATTACGCTGTGTTAAGGTGCTGCGGTGATGTAATGGATAGCAGACCTAACCGGAAATTGGTAGGTCCAGGTTTGAGTCCTGGTCACGGAAGTGTCAATTTTTCTGTGTGTAATTTTCGACTTCACTTTACACGATGTATTTGTGATAAAGGAATAACATCAGACCTAGAGCTATGAGTACTTCTACAGTGTTACATATTTTCAGTTGTTTCTTCTTAAACGAAAGCTGTTACAAGTAGAAATTATTTTCTAAGAATTAGCTATGCCCTCCTTCCAGGTCTTATTTATTACTTTGGGTAGTAGTAGTCCAAGCTGTGAAGCCATATACGCTACTGATTGTCAGTATATTTTTCTCAGAAAAACTTTTTTTTCTTTTAATTTTCTTTTCAACTCAATCTTTCGTCATGGTCAACGGATTGAGGTTTCCTAATAACAAGTGCACTGTAACCATATGAATATAATGTTTGATTAGGGGCAGTATGCTCTCTTTAATTCAAAACGTTTTGGACCACGGTCATGCCGAATTATCGAACGTCAATATAGTTTTAACGAAAATACCAAGACAAATTAATACAATAGAGTACAATGAGATTCAAAAAAAATTGTACATGTAATAAGCTGCTCTATGACAAGAAAAAATACACATGAGTGTTACTGTTTAACAAACAAACGCCCGAATCTACCCGAAAAAATCCGAACGCGAGTGGCTGGATCGGTGCCAGATTACAAAGCGCCTACTGTAGTTAAATATATAAAACCATCTCACATACATTGTAAAATATATTATGTATGAAGGCAATAATCCATTGCTATAAAATACAATATGTCAAAATAAAAATGACAATAAAATTGAAGAAGGCAGATGTTTAAAAAAATCAAATTTCTGATAAGCATAAGCCAATTAGAACACTATAAATAAATAGAACAAAAGTAGAAAATAGCGGCAGTGATCCAAGTTTTAATTCAAACCTAAATTTCTTGTTTTCGTTAATAGTAAGGGTTCAATTACTTTAAAATAATGCGCAACAAAGTTCTAACTTATTTTACAGTGAATCTTGAAGTAAAAAACATACAGTTTTCAGTCTCCCTCAGGCAGCGCAGATGCCTTTACCCTATACCCATGACTTAAAAAAAAGAAGGATGTCCAAGTAAATTTTACTGCAGTTTCTCATTTACTTTATTGTGACACTTTGAATGCAAAATTTACTGTATGTTTTTTTTTTCCAAATTTCTGAAATTGGGAAATTTCACACATTCCTTGAGACTTTGTCATGTGTTTCTGCTTGTTTAGGAACTTTGTTATATATCTTTGGCTTATTTATCATACGTTTTCTCTTCATAAATTTCGTTTAAAGAACGTACTATAGAAATATGTTAAGAAATACTGAGAAACAAATGAATAACAAGTTCGCATGAATCTCACTTCTAATGGTATTCACTTTGCAGTACTTTTCCTGAATTACCTCTCTCTTTAGTGTAGCCACAAGTTCAAACACATTCTGTGTTATTCCACATTATTTATTATAAATGACAACGGAAGAAAAAGATGCATTAAAAACATTTTCTCTTTAAGGCTCAATCCAAGTGGGGTTTCCCGCCTTTTTCGTTTTACGTCAATTATTCAGATTTCAGTAGAAGAAAACAGAAATTAACTCTCACGGACCAAAGTTCGTTTCGTCCTTCAAAGATGAGTACAATTAGTATTTATTAAACGCTTGTAGTAATTGCAGGATTGTGTGCAGACAATTTTGGGACATTATTCTGTCCCAAAAATGTCTGCACACAATCCTGAGTTTACTATCAATATTTTATTAAAATTAATTCTACTCATTATTGAAGGACGAAACGATCTTCGGTCTGTGAAAGTTAATTTCTGTTTTCCTCTACTGAAATCTGAATAATTGATGTAAAACGAAAAAGGCGGGAAAACCCACTTGGATTGAGCCTTAAAATAAATATTCGGTGTGGAAAAAACATTAAGATATTTATTTATATGTTAAGATATGAAAGGATTTCGACTGAGGGAGATGAGATTTACGTATTAGACATTAATAGGAAAACAACAAAACAGGAAAATAATTCTTTTATAACATAGCAGGTTAATATTTTGTATTCGGAGCATTAAATGCAAAAGTTAGGATGGTATCTACAGAGATATGGTTGTAAAAAAAATAATACCAGGACGTTTGATTCCCAGGTGGTTTGTTACTATTATTTAGGAAAGACACATGTAATATACTCTTTGCTACTGCATGTAATTTTAGTGGGGTTGACACCTATTTCGGAATACAGAGTTACCAAACAGATTAACACTCGTGCTTTCGGTGCGAGCAGTTACGTATTCGATCCTCAATAGTTTTTGATTTGACATTTTTATTTATTTTATTTTTTTACTTATTGTCTAAATCACATATACAAAACTAGTCCCATTTACAAGTGACATCAGTTAAGTTGTACAAAGGATATTATATAAAATAATAATAATAATAATGACGAATGAAAGTGAATGAAATTTTACTTACGTGCTACGCGGACAGCCTATGCTATGGCTCACACAGCACAAGTTATAGACTACAATTTTGTTTAATAAAAATGCTTCAGTCAACATACACGCAGAATAAAATTTGAACCTTAATACACGTTGAATTAGCAGTGCAGTTAATATCGCCACGTATTAACTATGTTTTTTTAGAAACATCATCTCCAGATAAACCCTTCTGCTAGATAGAGTTCTCATCCCTAATAGCGTACAATATTCATTATAGAAGTTTTAATTATATGGTATTAAAAGAATATTGCATAACCATTTTAAGAATGACTTTCGGACCCTTTCTAGCATTTGAATCTGTGCAACGCAACAAGGATTCCAAACTACACTACAGTATTCTAGGTTAGTCGTGGCTAATGCATTAAATAAGCACAAAAGTGGGTGCAAGTCGGGAAATTGGAAACACTGTCTTTTTTATAAGCCGTAGAACTCGATTAGCGGAAGAACGTATTGAAAATATAACCTTGGTAAACGTAATATTGTGGTCGAATACTATGGCCAGGTCAAAAACTTCATGTACTGCTTGAAAGGATACATTATTTATACTACAATTTACAACGAATATATTTGAATTCATTTTTTAGAAAACACGATATAAGAGCATTTGGGTATTTAAGAGACAGTCTCCAAATTTTGGACAAGTTGAACAAGCATTAATATCACACTGGAATGTTAAAAGGTCGCCTTCACGCTTAATTTTGTTATAGATCTTCAGATCATCTGTGTAGATGAAGCATTAATAAACCTGAAACTTTTAAGAATGTCGTTCACGTAGAGCAGGAACAACATTGGTCCCAATAGGGATCCTTGAGGTACACCAGAGGTAACATCACCGATGCCAGAGCTACATCCTTGAATAACAACTTTAAAATTATGATCCTAAAGGTAAGATCTAATCCAATTCAAAACGGAACCTATAATGCCTTGAGCTTCACAGAGATCGAAATTCACAGAGTCAAAAGCCTTGCTGAAATCGGTAGAGGCGGCGTCAGCTTGAAAACTTTCCTCCCAAGATTCATGAATATATTCTGTCAGAGCGGTTAGATTAGTTGCAGTGGATCGATGTTTAATAAAGCCATGCTGTTCACTAATAATATAAGTAGTTCCAAATGTTGGTGTGGACCGTATGTACTAATACCAATTAGGGAGCTTCTAAAATATTTAAAAGTAGCTCATCCTGATTTTGAAAGTTAAATAAAATTATTTAACAACATTTAGCTATTATTCATATTACTGAAACAGATAATTTCGCTGACAAGAAATGTCAAAAATATATATAGAAAACAGATAATTCGTTACAGCTTGGACACTCTATCAACGTCTTCCTCAGACGAGACACATTCTTAAAGTGTCAAAACTGTAACTATTATCTGTTTTCCATAGATATTTTTGACCTTTCTTGTCAGCGAAGGCTATCTGCTTTAACCTTTGTAGTAATTTTGAGTGCCTTCTTTAGTATTTATTTACTCATATACAATGTAATGAACGTTAATATAGTGTACGAGTGGAAATGTGAGGAGACACTATTTTAATTGTTACTTAAAGATCCTGATGTGTTGTTTCATTATTATTTTATCGTAGGAGCACCTATTGTGATGTCGTTTCCCCATTACTATAAGGCAGATCCTGTAATGTTAGAAACGATAGATGGTCTTCACCCTAAACGAGAGAATCATGAGTTTTATATTGATATTCAAAAGGCAAGTATTTAATCCCCTTGTTCATTCACGTTTGTACCTAATTTTAAGAAAGATTTGAAGGACTTACTTCTCTGAGAGAAAATTGAATTGGTTTCCAATCTCTTCGATTAACACCCTTTATAGTTGCTAATTATATAAGGGAACACTAAGAGTCCATTTCTGAGTCATAAACTATCGCCTTTGCTGTAATGTTAACAATTCCTGACATTTCTGTTGCTTTCCACATTAAACATTCACGCCATACAGTCAGTGCCGGATTTAGGTTTAATGGGGCCCTATGCTATGGAAGATAATGGGGCCCTTTAAGTGTCTAGCTTTCTTTTTCATCAACAGGGTCGCCGTCTTTTGGCGTTTGAATATATGTTATATGGCAATTTATGGACCTAATAGATAGCTAAATACCTTCACACATAAAATGAGTATTTTATTAACTTACATCTTGATCAACTTATAACATTTTATAATCTTATAACTTTTACAAAACATTGCACAGTTCTTTAGAAACACTACATACAGACTCATAATCTAGGCTCTGGAAGCTTGATATAACTTGGGGCTGGGTAACAGAGACCCTATTACAAGCGGGGCCTCTGTTACCCAGCCCTGCTTGTACAAAGGAGAGTCCCATTATAAGGAAGGCTGGGTAACAGGGCCCCTATTACAAGCGGGGCTGGTTTAACGGGGAACCATTACAAGTGGGGCTGGGAAATGGCTCGATTACATGCGGGGCTGGTTTAACGGGGCACCATTACAACTGGGGCTGGGAAATGACTCGATTACATGCGGGGCTGGGTTACCGGGGCCCCATCCCATCACAAGCGGGGCTGAGAAACTGGCTCCAATTACAAGCCAAGCTGGAAAACAGGGGCGCCATTGATAACAAACTAGTACATAATACAAAACACTGTTGTTGTATGTGCGTTTTATCGTATTTGCTTTTTTTTATTATTATTTTGAAATTACATTATCGCCAGTTTTTTTCTTTAATTTTTTTCTCGGCCCCCCAAGGGAGTGAGGCCCTAAGCTATAGCTTGTTTAGCTGATACGTAAATCCGGCACTGCTTACAGTATTTGAATTGTACTTAAGCCTTCTCTCATTATTATTTCTTTGCTTTGGATTTTTACCCCTTTCAGTATAGTGTATGTTTCGAAACTGATCCTTTTCGTCCTCTGAGGAGACATCCGTATAAATATTGAGACTCTGAAAACGTTGCACAAAATGACAAAAATATAGTAATGCATGTAAAAAAAATGGTGTGAAGGAATATGGTAACATATTCCCTCTTACATTAAAATTAGATTAATAACTCCTATCTTGTATCTTCCATATCTAAGAGTATCTTTTGCTTTATTTAATCTTAAGCTTACTAATAAAATATTATCACTATTTATTTTACATCGTTTCTTACCTCATTTTTCATTTCTAGGATGTAGAAATTTCTCAAGCTGATTTACAATTTATAAATTTTACTGTTTCAGCTTCCATGAACGAAAACGCGTTTGTCTCTGTTTTATTTGTTTAAATTTACAGATTGAGAGGAGAAAAAAAATATAATAATATTTTACCATGAAAAACTCACTTTATTTCTTACTTGAAAACTCTGACTATACTTAATAAAATTCAAGTAAATAATATTCAATCAGAGTTTGGACATTTTCGTTTTTACACATCACCTGAAACATTTTTCAACCCTATCGCATAACTTCTTTTTTTTTCCTAGTGTATAATTTAAATTAAATATCCCATACAAAAGATCAGAAAATGTATTATAATTTTCAAAATTTTCTCTTTTTGTATCTTGTATCTCTTTGGCAAAGTTCTTAATGGCTTAATGAAGATAATTATTTGAATGTTGCTGACGGTAAGACACACTTAGATCTTAGGAAGAGATATATTATTATTTTTTTTAACTAAATACACTTTTTTTAAAAAAAAGTAAATCATTATCTCCTAGTAATGATCACGAGCAGAAGGTTCAAATATGGGCTATGGTCCAAATACGGGCTAGTAGATGTTTTAGACTTGAATATGCTTGTGTAGTACTCCTGACTGGTGACAAAAGTGTGAAACAGTTTCCCAAGGACGAAGGTGGTGGCAGAATTCAGTTAGCGAGAAAGAGTTGGATGTGGTTGATTTATTTGTGTGTTGTACATGTTTTCAACACTGGGGAAGTTTTATCAGACATTTCTGTTTCAGTTTTTTAAAAATGATCAAACCAAGTATGAAATGGTTCATAAGGTAAGTTGTATTCCTCAGAGACAGCACTCGTTTCAGTATAAAACAAAGAATAAATAATATTGCGACCTGTGAATGCTCTAAATACGGGCTACGTTGCCTACCTTACATCTTCATCTTAAGAGTTTCCTTCTCTTAGAACACAGTACTTGGAATTTCAAACCTAGAAAGTCCTTTTCATATTTCAGCACATCCTATCATAAAGAAAAAGTCAACAATCGATTTAGAAAACGAGGAAGTGCTACTGTTATAACGGATATTAAGAAGAATTATGGCTTCCTAGGGAAAACCGGAATCTAGTAAATGCAAGAAGACATTATCTTTCAGTTATGTTGAACAAAGAACTGAACAATTAAAAAAAATGGAATATACCTGAACTGAAAAGAAAACAAGGAACTTTAGAATTCACAAGACCAGAATCAGATTCAGAAGAATCCAGGATGATGATTTCTGATCTAGATCCTTGTGATGATGAAGATAGTTACTTTGATACGCCAGCTGCACAAGTAAAGGCAGATGATGAAGATACGAATTGTATATTCTGCGATACGATATTCTCTGAACACACAGGGAGACTTATAGGTTATGTGTATCATATGTTCAAGGTGAGCACATGAAGAATGCGCTGGTGCAGGAAAGGAGGACTATCTCTGATTTTTGTAAATATACATTTATTATCGCTATATCACTCTTGAACATTATTTTGAACCGTTGTAATTTCTTCTTAATTGTTGAAGAGAACTTTAAAGGGTAGTCCATATTTAAACCAGTGTTCCAAAAGTCAAGATTATGTCATCTCTGTTAAATATGTGTTTAATGTCATAGTCATGGATTTCTAATCTAAATTTTGCAACTGTATTATAAACTAAACATATCTCAGACATATTTGCAGTTGTTGTTTAGTACATTCCTTTGGAACATTTTGGAGATATTCGAAAAATAAAAGTGGTAGCTCGTATTTGGACCTTCTCTTCTATAAGTTGATTGATAGCAGCTATCAAGTATGTATTTCCGTTTAGTTTAGTTTTGAAGAAATGTGCTGAGAATATCAGCCAGGTGCATTCGGTTGTGTTGTCCAGCATTTAGAAATGGATTTAGTTCTCTCTTCAGGGTAAATAATACTTCATACTTACCGTGAAAATGAGAACTATATTATGTTGAACAACACAACCGAATATACAACTTTTAAAACACAACATTCTCAACCGGATTTATTACACAATCCTCAATGAAGTTCCCGACAGGTGTGAATAAATAGGCAAGAACTTCGTAATTTTGAATGATGTAATAGAGTTCACTGTTTTCAACCAAAAGGCTATTTTAGCATTGTTTGTGAAAGAAATGTTGTAGCCAATAGAAATTGTGTGTATGTTTAAAAACACAAGATGGACTCAAATTTATGTCAAAATACTAATGTGTTGTATCAGTGACTTCTGATTAAGCGAATGTGAGAAATAGGTGGAAGATTGAATATCCCTTGCAATAGTAAATATTAAGTCGATAAAAGAATCATTGAATGATCTCCTGTATTCGCTGGGTTGACCTTTCAGATGTGAAGAGGTACAGATAACAATGTAAATATGGGACAAATCATTGTCGGTATAATGGAATATTATGGTGTAGTCGATACTAATTAAAGACATGTACGAATGAAAGAATTTATGAGTTTTTTGATTGGTTATGACCGATTCGTAAATGACTGCTTTGATCGTTAGATTAGTCTAGAGTTAGATGTTAGCACCCGTCTTTGATACTCGGTATTACTCTTGGAATTTTAGTAAAATGAACCCACATAAACCTAGAAGTTTAGGTTTAACAGAAGTTTTAAGGTATCCAGTAAAGTTACATCACGGGGACGGATCATGTAATTATAATGCTTATACCTGTTGGTTTCACGATGACTTCGTTGGGTGGATCCAAGCTTTCGATCTCGCTTCGGATTCATTTTCAAGGTACAAGGATTATTTGTAAATAAAAGGAGAAAAACTAAGAGGATGGAGATGACTAAAATCTTACTAATAATCAGCTTACACCCTAGGTTTAGCATCATCAGTGTTGCATCACCACCGCATGTGGCGATATCTCAAGTGATGTAGATCCAGTGTAGCCAGTTTGTGAAGGAGGAAAATCTACGCTGTTTTGGTTATTTTCTCTACTTCTTGTCAGAAGAAGATCTTTCAAAAAAGTAACCAAGTCTTTACTGAGTGTGCCGTGCCCGTGTGTAATTTTAATATTATGATTGTTTCTTAAGAATAAAAAACCTTTCAAAAGTTGTCTTTTCTTTTTTCTCTTTTTCTTAAATAGCAAACTGTCGACTTGCTTAAAGGAATATATCGGGGATGCTAAAAATGGCAATACTAATAGTAGTTTATCAAAGCATCTTGCAGAAACTGGACACCCACCCACTGAATCAAGTGTCATACACAAGCCTTCAAAGAAAACAGAAAGGACAACATTTGAAAGTTTCTTTATTCCTTTTTAAAAAGAAAACACCCAAAATTAAATTTGGACACGGCACACTCAATAAAGATTGGAATACTTTTTTGAAAGATTTTATTCCGATAAGAAGTAGAGAAAATACCCCAAAACAGCGTTGATTTTCCTCCTTCACAAATTAGCGACACAGGATCCACATCACTTGACATATCACCTCGTGCGGTGGTGATGCAATGCTGACGATGCTTGGCATAAAATGTAAGCTGATTATTAGTAAGCTTTTAGCCATCTCCAGTTTTCTGTTTCTCCTTTTATTTATACCTCAATCTTGTACGTTGAAAATAAACCTGAAGCTGGGTCGAAAGTTTGGTCGATGCTTGATCCACCCTAAGAGGTCATCGTGAAACCAACAGGAAAACGTTAATTTGAAGGTAGTATCAGTTCCTTAAATTTAAGAACTTTGTCCCTCTTAAATGAAGGAAACGGTTACGTCATAAGCATTTTGCGCCATATTTTAGGAACGGTACAGCATATCAAGAACTTTGCTCCGTCAAATACGGTTGGACAATTGTACAACATGTTGGAATTTGTGGTCGTCAGTGGTATAGCGACGTCACAGTAAGGCTCCAAACATGGCAGCTTCTATAATTTTAAAAATCTCCCTTTTTGAAAAATCACTAAAAAAAGTTTCAGTTATTGAACCGAATTTGATCGAACTCGAGGACATAATATAGAATGATAGGCCACACACACTACAATGAGACTTACCACTCCGAAGTGGTCCACTTATGGATGAATGGAGTGAAAGTGGAATTTTAAGGGGTATATTTTCATTTTGCCACCAATTTATAGTAACATTCTTTTTTTTTTAAAAAAAAGTAAAAAATAAATAAACTTAATTTTAATGAAAGTACGGCAGGAGACGATTCCAACGGGATATTTATTTGTTTTTCTATGAGGACATTTGGGTGAAATATAGCTAATAATACCTCTCTGAAATTGACTCATCAGGGAATTTGACTGTTCGATTAGTCAAAGATTGGTAACTTGTTTTGCTATATCTACGTAACTACTAATTCAAAAATTCTAAAAACTTGGCCAAATTATGTACCAATGTCCCTAGGATGAGATGCATGTGTTAAAACTCTACCCGGTTTGATTTGTGGCCTCAGGGCGCTAAAATACGAAAAAAAAATACGCCCTAGATCCTTGTATTAACTTATTCTAGGGCATATAATAGATTCAACGACGTATCTCTTATATCATATAAGAGATACAACGCTCATTGATCTACTAATGTTACAGACTGAGCACTGCCTGATTAAATTAACTTACGTCATAATGGCTATGTTTGCGCAACTATTGACTATGTTTTTTTTATATCTTCCCGATTATTGAAACGAAAATTCTACAACTTGGCCACATATGTACCAATGCCTCTAAGATGGGATGCATTTAATTTTATTGACGTGTTCAGAGCGCTAGAGGCGCTAAAATCGTAGAGAAAGGGAATTTTTGCAACAAATTCTATTTTAACAGTTTTTTCCCCAACTCCTATGTTGGCTTCACCCTAAAGTCTTATACCGATTTATTCTATACTCCAGAACAAATACATCGAAGGGTCACACAATGGTCTACTAAAACTGCAGGCTATGTACTGCACGATCAAAGTTTAGGTGACGTATGAGTATATTGGCAACTAAGGGAATTTCGAGATATTTGTTTTTACTAAACTATTATGATATAAAAATACAAGAAACTATTAGTAAATGATTTTACGAGGATTGATTATGTTGTAGAGGTCTCTAAAAGGGGAAGAAAAGGTCGAAAAGGGATTCTTTAACAACAAATTTCCCTTTCCCGGTGCTTTTATTGACTTTTGTAATAATTACGCCCACAACCTTCTACCGACTTTTTCCATGGTACACAGCAAGTGGTAATTCGGTATCATACTAGGATTATATGTGTTGTGATGCAAAAAATACGAAAATGCATACCCAAAACTTCCTCTCATCTTACTATATATATTTTTAAAAAATCCTGGAGATACTTGGAGGAATTTGCCCAAGATTGCACCAGTATATTGAGGCAGCATGTAGATTCTTGAAAAACGTCCTTACGAAGTTCGATCCCATTACGACGTAAGGATTTTTTTAAAAGTCCCTTTTGAAAAAAGTGACTTGTAATATGGGATTCCCTCTTCTTCTCCACTGTGTATGTAGTTAGCCCCATGATATATATATAAGGTAAATTTTAGACAAATGAAGGAGAAAAAAGTATTACTTACAGCTTACTAACGCACTAGATCACACATATTCACATGTACACACACAAAAAGTCACTATATTTCGTGTATTCACACTTTTTCAAGTAGAGAGGAAGACAGCGAAGTTCACATGTTCACAAAGTACAAGCTTGAAGAGACTGGCAACACGTAGCGGACAAAACATCAAAACTGGAGAACAACTGACTGCTGTAGCGCGTAGATTTCCGGAACTTGAAATAATAATAACTGCATAGCGTGTAAGTACAAGGTAAGATCGTGGATGGAAATGTGTTGAAAATGCAGAGGAAAAGGGGAGCTTAGAGTTATTGAAGGTTAAGGCCAGGTTTTATTTTCGCGCTCAAGCCGTGAATAAAAGCATTTTTCCGCAGACGGCGTGTTGAGGGGCTGGTCGTAGGTAGTAAAATGTGGATTATGGCAACCAGGAAAGATAGATCAAAATTGGTATTGTGGGACTCGGTGTGCAAGGAAATTGGGTTCCGGAAATCCACGCGCTACAGCAGTCAATTGTTCTCCAGTTTTAATGCTTTGTCCGCTACGTATCGCCACTGTCTCTTCAAACTTGTACTTTGTGAGTACGTGAACTTCGCTCTCTTCCTCTATACTTGAAAAAGTGTGAATACACGAAACATAGTGACTTTTTTGTGTGTACATGTGAATATGTGTGATCTATTGCGTTAGTAAGCTGTAAGTAATACTTTTTTCTCCTTCATTTGTCTAAAATTTACCTTATATATATATATATAATTTTATTTGTTGAATAAAAAACTAGTCCTCATCTACTGTTCTGAGTCAGGTACAGTCAAAGCTACATTCAGTCAAAGTGAAACCTAAGCAATAACCCAAAAGTCGCCCGTCCTAAAGAGGTTTTTATAATGTTTCAAATCAACGTTTTAGCTTATTTTGTAAACTCTTTATTTATTTATTTCTTCATTGCTTTTAAAATTATTTATTTATTTCTCGCATATTTAAGGACTTTGGAGTTGTTCTAAATGCAAAATACAGGCTTCAATTGAATGTTGTTGCGAGGCAGGTCGAAGGAGTAAAACAAATCAAAGGATTTAAAAAGGACACAATTTTACCTGTTATATGGGCTGAAGATGTAAGTTATGTAGTGTCTATATGCACGTTTATATACTATTAGAGATAATAGGGGACAATTATTTCAATTCATTCTTATAAGATCATCTAAAGCTTATATTGTAATACGGGGTGTACGGATAAGAATGTAGGTTTGTTCCCCTCACAAGTAGATGATCTGCTGTATGATTAGCTTGTTCGAAATACGCAGCATCATGGCAACAGTGCTTAGGTACATATTTATTTATTTTATTTATTTAAAGTGCCACAGTAGAAAACACGATTCATGCCCATAAAATATTAATTATTAATTAAATAACAACAATAGCCATTTTCTTCGCTTTTTTTTCAATTACTGAAATATGAATAGCTTTTTTCTATAGCTCTGTCCCATGGGCTTTATGGAACGGAGTAGTTCGGAGATCACTGTCATGAATCTCTATCATGTTTCGTTGAAATAGTATGGCAGTATGAAACCTCATTAAGAGTTTACAGACAAATTGTAAATGCTGTAGAAAAATATCAACTAACCGTATATTATAATAAATGGTTATATTTACCTATTTAATGGTTTACCTTATTATTAAATGGTTATATGTATACCTGTTACATATTTAACGACTTGTAGGTTAGTACATGTATAAAAATTCGATTTCAATTCTCTTTTGTAGGTTAGTACATGTATAAAAATTCGATTTCAATTCTCTTAGTATTTGCATTATCCATGAGTTCGAGCAAGGAGGAAGTGCTGTGATAATTTCGTGTAAGCTACTTTGGAATGCTCTCGACAAGAGACAGAGACATGTTGTAAAAGGGGAGCTGATTATTTTTCTTGGTAAATTTGTGAAGAAATAAATATTAGTAGATGTACTATAAAAGTTTGTAAATACTTTTTTCTGATTTTTAAATTATTTCAGACTATAGATGATCTTCCAGAAGACATTTTATACCTCCTACAGTATGGACTCATGATGTTACATTTTGGGTCAAATGGTATGGTTTACATTTTCATTTGTGGTGCTTTGGTCTTCGGTGGTATGTCCGTAATTGTTCTCCGCAGAAGGTTACGGAGAAGAAGAAGAACAATGTAAATAACGAACTAAAGAAGACCAAAGGAATCCAATACCAAGGATATAAAAGAAAGGTGACTTACTTTGTTTGGATCTTCCCAAAAAGTTTCTGTATATCACCTGCTGTTGGTAGGTCTATTGCAACTCTAAATAATGCTTGCTAAGCAGGATGTATGTAACTCTTACACAGGGCTCGAAATGGACCGGAGCAAACAGGAACGCCCCTCCGGTTCGTGAAAAGCTGGAACCTTCCTGTTCCGTCTCGCCAATATGGTAAACATGAAGAAAAGACTACAATATTGTGTTAGCAAAGGTAAAGCGTTCCGTTTTGTGAAACTTTCCATTTCGAGCCCTGCTCTTATGACGGTTCTTGGTAAGTGAAGAATTCCTTCCTCCCGGAGTACCAATCCGTACAATAATTTGCCGGGCAGTAATTAAACGTGTACGTCCCACT
>JAGDQP010014838.1:0-44178 GCA_022664845.1 Lepisma saccharinum | reverse complement strand
TTTTATTTTAGCATATTGTGGGACCAAATATTGGTCTTACACACACCCATTCTTTGTGCTTTTGTATTGTATTTTAAAGCATAAGTAAGTCAGTGAAGGTTTAACAGGAACTGAATAATAAGTACATATCTTAAATTCAGCAGGTAGTTGGAAAAACAGGTATTTCCAGACTGACAGTTTTCTAGGAAATGAGGAAGTACATAATTTTTTTACTAGATTAATATACCTTCGAATGAATTTCTTTTCAGGGCTCGAAGAATCCAGGGTTACAAATCGCTTTATTATTTACATTTTTTTGGTATAGCTGGTTT
This sequence comes from Lepisma saccharinum, assembly GCA_022664845.1. NCBI lineage: Eukaryota > Metazoa > Arthropoda > Insecta > Zygentoma > Lepismatidae > Lepisma > Lepisma saccharinum. The sequence continues at coordinate 43,867 of JAGDQP010014838.1, read as the reverse complement.
TGCAACTAGAAGATTTAATGCGTCCCTTGGGCTAAATAAGAATCATTTCTATTTCACTCTCGGTTTACATAAGATTGTCTACGAATTCTTCCTGGAGTCAAAGAAGGATTATTTGCAAAACCATCCCAAAAACTACAGAGAAAAGGCCATAATTTATGTTATGACAGACAGTTGAAATTATTATCGATCTTCTAATAATGATACAAATACTCAACAATATGATGTAAACAGCCAAGTTCTGAGATAGCTATTAATAGTTATACCTTTCTACAAAGCTGGGCGTTTCATTTTTCTCCCTCGTTTGCACTTTTCATCACCTTGAACTCGACAATGTTTAACCACCCGCATGTCCTTTATTCGTACCCACTGACACTCCCTTTGCCTCACACGTTGAAAGTGTGCGGGTTGTATCAACAAAACGTCGTTTTATGAGTACACATTTCACAAGAACGAGAAGCGTCTATTTAACCACATTTAATACAAAGAAAAAAAAATCCAGTATAGTATATGAAGAGCTTGAAATCATTTTTAGAGTAGTATTATGTTTGTCAAGGAAAGTAACTAGTTTGGATTGGTAAGAGAATACGCTTGAACGTCATTAATTTGTGTGAAAATAACCTTGAATTTGATGCCACACTCTAGGAACAAAGATAAATGGCTAATTTAATAGCATTTTCATTATGGTACAAAACTGTTTGTATGGTATACTGTACAACGTCACGCTGTCTCGTCATAACACCACTCACTATCTACTTTGTTCTGAGAGAAATGAAGGTAAGAAATTCGGAGACGGTCATCGTTTTAAGTACTCCTCAGTTTCCCGTTACATATTCTAGAAAATTTATTGTATTTTTAATACATTTTAATATTATAAGTAGTAAATTATAAGAGTCCTTGAGGAGACCACTTCTGACGTCAGGCGAAAATAATATAACTAACTAACTAACTCTATGGTTTATGGAACTCGCAAGTTCATCGCCGTAGTAACAAACGTTCGCCATTGCATTCTATCCTGGTCAATATCAAGCCAGTTTTCATCATGAACACCTACTTCTCGAAGATCTCTTCTAATATTGTCCTCCCAACGACGTCTCGGTCTTCCCAATGCTTTCCTTCCATCCGGACTTCCAACCAGGATAAAATATAATCTTCATTTTTTTCCCATCCGAGCTACCTGGCCTGCCCACCTTAGTCGTCGCGATTTAATTATTTTAACATCTGGTGAATCGTACAGTCCGTGCACTGTAAAAAAAAAAGCCCTGGTAAATCCAACTATACTTGCATTGCTAAACTGTATTGTTAATTTTTATAGTTATCGTAACCATAATTGTGCTACGGTAACGATACTCTTGTGTTAAGTTGACTATATCTCGTATTGTTGTATAGTTGGGATTCTTAAACAAGTACAGTTAAATTTTATATTGTTGGGAAAATCATACGTATGGTTGATTTGACCATATTCCTTCGTGACCTAGAAGTTTGACAATATATTTATTGCTGTTCGAATCATACTGTATGGTTGTTAGATGCACATGCGCAGAAAATGAAAGAAATATAGTTAATCTAACAACATTTTTTTTTTCCTGAGACTCTATGTGGTTGAAAGCCATATTGTTTGTTCGAACCTAGAGAAATTAGAAAAATGTAGCTAAGGATGACGAAGAATATTTGTTATGGCCTCATGTTAGATTATGACATGAGTATTGTTGTTATGATTATGAAGAATACATGTATTGTACAATTTTAAGTAATTTGAAGTGTTTTCGCAATGTTGAGTAATGTGCTGCTTATGTGCGGTGCTCAAGACATGGGGCTGCGATAGCTACCATTTCTAAACGCCAAACAATAAGAATAGTAATAATTCTGGAATCTGAATTTGTAAACAACGATTACTCTTGAATGTAATGAAAGGTGTTTCAGTCATAATGTATTTGCTAAAGCTTACATCCCCAATGTGTATAATGTAATAGCAGGGTTACCAGGTCTGTTTTTCAAAAGGAGGACAACTTGACTAAAAGCGGAGGACAATTGATAAAAAAGGAGGACATTTGATATATACCTATTAGAAGATAATTGCACTTTAATAAATTCTTTACAAGTTAAAAAACACGAAATAACGGTAGTCACACTATATGTAGTTGATGTAATTTGTTATGATAAGATACTTTGCGATTCATTACGGAAATAATTTATACAATCAACACGAATAACAAATAAATTAATAATAGAAACCCAAAATATTATTTATTATTACACATTAAAATGAAAAAGTTTTACTTCCACGTGCCATTTATTATTTATATATAAACTTCCTGGTAAAAATTTAGAGCTCAGAAAGTACCTCATACATATCCCAAATTTCAATACAATTGCTAGTTATTAGCTTTTTCATATTTTTGGTTGCAAGAATTTTTTCTCAGTAACTCTGAATTCGAAACCAAATATTTATGGAACTCGAAACAATTGAGATGTTTGAAGTTGTACTTTACCCTGATCAGTCCTTGAACCGACTCTATCGATAGCCTATTTGGGTCGTCTGTCCATTAGGCACTAATTAGTGAAAAAAACTCTTTCAATGCTTGAGTTGGAACCAGGAATAGCAAAGTAGAACTCACATATCTTCAAAAGTTCACGGAAGTTAGCCAGACTTTTAGAATTTTCAAAAAACTTGACCCATTGCACATCCATTAGTTGGTCAAAGTAATTTGCATTTTGCACACTAAAAAAAATTTTCAGACACTGAAATTCATCAAAGATTTTGCCATCAACAATAGTCACACCTCGATTCTGCAAGAAATTAAGACTTGGCAACAAGTCATCAAACCTGATGTCAAGTTTCTCCTTTTCAAATAACATCCATTCGAAGCAGCTAAATTCATTCAGAGGGGAGGAACACTTTTTGAGATATTCAGAGCAGGAACCATAAAGAAGCATAGCTTCCTGAAGAAACCGATCACAATCGTCATCGAAACCGTCTTCTCTGAGAGTAAAAAGTAAACTTCTTACTTTAAGAGGAATGAACTTCTTCTTTAGCCAAGTTTCCAACATATCCTGAACTGATTTTACGAATCGTCTCACCCCCAACACTGAATTTTCTTCTTTTTGCAAACCTTCAAGTTTATTCTGGAAAACTGACATTAACGAATGAATGAACCACAAATACACTTCAGCCAGTTCGTCGTCAAAAACCTGCTTGATGATCTTTGGTACTTGTTGCTGGGACTGAAAATATGATTTCAGAGCAGGAAATAACTTGATCACTCTATCTACATCAGGGAAAAGGCTTAACCATCTTGTTTTACAGTGGCGAAGCAAATGTTGGTACTCAATTTCAACAAAGTCACAAAAATCTTTCAGGGCTTCTGTGCGCACTGTATATATTGAGAAATAACCGAAAAGTTTGATGATAATCATTTCTATACCATACTTTAATTGATCACAACCATGGTGCACGCAGTTATGAACAATATGCGCAGGGCAGCCAGCTCCAACTAAGTTGTCATTTTCTAATTCAATCTTCAATGACGAAAAATCATTTGCACCAGGCTTTCTGGACAGTCCCCCAAAATTCACATTAGCATTGTCACCACTGAAAGCAACACATTTGGAGGTTAGGTTATACTTTTTGAGAATCTCACACATCAAATTGCTTACAGTATCATGCTTTTCATTTGATGCTGTTTTGAGTTTAGTAAGTTTTGTTTGAACGCCACCATTTTTCCAGTCAAAGTACTGGATAAGCACAGGATATAACTTGATCGATCCATGATTGCTTGCATCTATTGACACCCCGAAACAAGAAATATCACCCAAAGCTTTAATAACAACATCAGTAGCATAGGGAGCAATCACATTGTTTATTATTGCTTCTGTTTTAGTTCTAGCACATTGATATTTCTTAGCAATCTCTGAATCATCAAACATTTTCCGATATAGCTGAGAACAACAGTCATTTGTCTTGTAGCTCATATGATGATAAACAGTATGATAGGCATGCACACCTTCCGCCGCACTTATCTTCTGACCAAGTGTGTTGGTATTAAAATCATCACTAATTTTTATGTTACCTGCTGCTTTGTTAAGATTTCTTTTATGTTTATCAGTATCCACATGGCGCTCCAAATCTAAAATGCCTTTATTACCTACTTGTACGTAGCAGTTGCAAGATTCACAATTTGCGTCGTACACTGTTCTTCCCTTCGAGAAACAAGGATATTTAGCTTTAACAGTTGACTCGTTAAATTTACACTTGCGTTTCTCAGACTTTGGCATGTTTCAAATGTCTGAAGTTACACTTAGTTATGGAAACAAATACTTTTGACAAAGCTCAAATGATCAGACATTGACGAATAGTGAATACTGCTTGGCGCGGAAGAAGTGAAACAATGAAGTAGCTCTTTTCACATTTCTTTATGAAACATGCTCCATGTAACAATGTCTATGAGAAAAATATGAATCATCAAGGGACATTCATTTCTGATTTTCTGTATGTGAATGGAAGGGTGTGTTTGTGTGTGTTTTAATATGTTTGTGTATTCAACTTGCACAGAGGCTATGATAAATTATGTATTAAAGCGCAGAAACGAATAGACTATTACTATGAGAAATAAATTAACAAAAGGTTACACGCAAAACAACATTCAAATGTATGAGAAAAAATATGTGGACCGTAAAACATCGTGCTCTTGACTTAAAAAGGAGGGCATTTCCATATATTTGAAAAAGGAGGGAGGACGGGAGGACAAGACGTAAAAAGGAGGACGTCTGGTAACCCTGGTAATAGTCGTATACTAATAGTGAAACCAAACTTCGCCAACAAGAAGTTTGTATTTTCTTGCAATGTTATATTGAAATAGATTCTACTCAGTCCGGCCGTTTAGCAATACATATAGTCACAACAGCAATAAAATATCGTCAATTTTTAACAATATTTGTATAGTTAATGTGTAACTATACAGTATGTATGGTCAGACACGATTCCCTCATAGTTAATGCAACTATACAGTATTGCATAATTAACTATAATCCTACGAAATATCTTGTTCTTTTAACTAGAAACAAGAATTTGAACATATACACACATGTTATTTTCAAACACATGTAATTTATGTTCATCTGCTAGGGTCGTACTCCGTTCTGTATATTTTCAATTTCAATTTCCTTGATATTAATCGCGATGTTAGAAGTTTTTGGACTGAATAGAAACATGCGTTCCCCGATACTAAGCGACTTTTTATTTCTTCAGTTACCTCATTTTTGCTTGTTACGTATGCTCTCAAGTATTTAAATTTGTTTACTTTCTCTATGACCTCATCCCTAATTTTTATGTTTATATTTCCTTCATTCCCTGTGTTTCGGTTTTTATCATGTATTTTGTTTTATCTATGTTTACCTGTAGACCTATCCCATAGCACGCTTCTACTAAGACATCAGTGTTGCTTTGTAGTACATCTATATCGTCCGCTATTAAATCTACATCATCCGCGTATACAAACAGTTGATTCAAACCATTCAATGATAGTCCCTTTTTGTCGCCTTTAATTTTTAAAATCGCATATTCTAACTCAAAGTTAAACAGTAGTGGTGACAAAGCATCGCCTTGTTTCAATCCGTTGCGAATCTTGAAACCATCTGACATATTATTTCCTATCCGTACTCTGCTTATGGGGTCGCTGAGACACATCTTCAGAAGCTGAACCAATTTTTTCGGAATTCCAAATCGTATCAGGATACTGTATAACTTTTCCCTTTTGATAGAATCATATGCTTTCTTAAAATCAATGAATAGCTGGTGAACCGTCCTGGTCCAACGTGGATCTACTTCTTCTGAATCCACATTGGTAATATCCAGTTACTTCATCTACGTATACACTTAGACGTGTTAACAGAATATTACTTAATACCTTGGAACAGGTTGGAAGTAACGAGATTCCGCGGTAATTATTACAGTCTAATATTTATCGCCTTTTTTGTAAATGAACTGTTATTGAAGTTTGCGATTCCTTTCGAAGCTCCTCCTTTCTCCATATAGCACTTATCAATTTATGTACTTCCTTGATTAGTGTCGTTCCTCCTGGTTTAATTAATTCGGCTGAAATATTGTCTATTCCTGGTGATTTGAAATTTTTCAATTTGTTTACCGACATTTTGATCTCGATCTCGCTAGGTTCGGGAATCCATGGTTCTGCAGTATAGATTTCAAATTCCTCAGTTTGTTCCCCGTTGTGTACATTAAGAAGTTTGTCGAAATAACTTTACCACACATCGACAATTTTAGTCTGATCCTCCTGAAGATCTCCACGTTCACTTCTCATCATTCCTAACCTCGGCTGGTAACCTTTTCTTCTTAATCTTTATCACTTTGTATAGATCTCGTATGTTATTTGTCTTCCCGTTCTGAATCTTCTGCGTCATATATTCTCGCTTTCAGTTTCTGAACCAGCGTGTGGCATTGCCTTTCGCGTTACCGTAGTGGTTGGTATTTGCTTAATTTTTATTAATTAGCCATCGTTGCCTGGCTTGTTTTCGTTCCTCATGAAGCTTAAGGCATTCTTCATGAAACCAAGGGTTGTTTTTTCTGTTGTTTCTTCTCATCTACACGTTCCTTCGCTGCGCTCTTAATTGTTTCACGAATTGCCTCCCACAAGTTACTTACAACCATTTCATTATTAATATCATCATTATTATTACTCGAGTCGGCTAGGATTTCGAACCTATTTGAAAGTTCGAGTTGGTAATCTGCTTTTATGCTCTGATTATTTACTCGTTTAACTTCGAATTTCAGTTGTTTTTACCCCTTGCTTTCTCTGTTCGCGATGCATAACTTTTCCCTTACTTCTTTGATCAATAGAGATTTAATTTTGCAATTTGAATTTATTTATGGCCTTTAGGTATCTGTGACCGGAAAGGATGGAGGAAGGAGTCGACCAGCGCCCAAGTTGAAGGTACCATCCCTGCATTTGCCTGAAGAGAACCCCTTGGATAAATGTCAGTCAAGATGATTGGCCACTGGTATCGAACTCAGAATCTTCCGAATGCGAAGCTAACGTTCTATCGACTGAGTTACGACCGCTCGGTACGATCACTTTAATGCTATGATACACCATAAAACCGTACACTTATTTTATAATTCGTGTAAACCTACCTATAGTTTTGGTTCTCCGAGATGTGCAAAATAATGTGTAAATGTTGTGTGGCAGTGTGCGTAATTTATCACGTCTTTAAAGATGTATTTTGAACACTTTTGGAGTTCTTTTCAGGATATCAAACTTGATTTTCAGGAGTTTTTTAAAAACCCATTTTGTTCATAAGATATTCATAATAAACACCAAGTCACTTATTGAAATTCTCCAATATATAGGAAGAAAAGTGACGAATTTCTAAGGAAAGAAGGTAACTAACTAGTGAACACTTTTGAGCTTCAACATTATGGACCAAAAACGTAAATTAAAATAAAATAATAAAAAAATAAGTTTATTTAACAACTGTCTAAGTTGCATGCTTGCAACTCTACGTTAGAGAATCTCTGTAGCATAGCACTTTATTTACACACGCGAGTTATACACGCAAATGGGCCAATGGGTCAGAGGAAGAGGATTTACGATAGGAAGTAATTACGTAATTAAACAACTTGGACACACACCACACAGATACAAGAACAAAAAGACCAAAATTAATATGCTACATAACTAGTCGCGTTGCAACAAGAATGACCATGAAAGCAGGATCCTTCAATCCACTTTTATTTTAAAGAGAAAAGCGGGAAGTGATTAAAAGAAACTCTACATTTGAATTTAAGTTTTTTTTTTTTTAATAAAACAAACAACTAAGCTGAGTAATTATTTATTTATTTAACAGGAATTTATTTAATCAAGGTTTCAAATAGAAAGAGCTTCTTGTTAGCTGAATGGTTAGCAAGTGCGATTTTGGGTGCCAGCAATCTCAGGTTTGAATCTCGATGGGGGTTCCAAATTTCGCTGTTGACCAAGCATGGCGATGCCTATTAGAATGCTACTTAGATTGAGAAGTAACGAATTTCAGTCTCGATTTCCAATAAATAAGCGGTCATGACGAATCGTTACCAAAAAACCGATTTTGAACAAAGATTGTTTTTTATAAATTGAATATAAACAGTTGTATATATTTGATAAAACAGAAATTTAAAAACATGTTTAATTTTCGTCTTCAAACAGACAATCTGTAATAAAGATCAAAAGGAAATAATTCTTTGAAATTAGTTTTATTTTATCGAGTTTTGAAACATCTGTCGGCGAAGTTTTGCTGTTTCTGTTACCATGTTTGATGGAAAGAGGAAAAGGGCGTTTTAGATCTCTTCACGGAGGAAGAAGAGAAGAGAAAAAGACAAAGAGAGATGGGGAAGCAAGGGATCCCTTTCAGTACAACCAAAACGACTAAATTAATTTACAAGGCGTGTGGCAAAGTGGTTGGATCACTTCCTACTTAAAATCACGCAATATAACACAAAAGAGAATTTTATAACATTTTGTAACAGAAGGCGAAACTAACTGCAGGTTTGTCTTTGGAATATAAGTTTCTTCTTCTTCTTCTTCTTCTTCTTTATAAAGCTGATCTTTCTTTTATGTGGGAAATGAAAAATACTTTTTTTTCTCTTTCAATGTTTTTTCTCTTTCTCATGAACATGAAAAACAAAACAACAACAAATAATAATAACAACTGGTTTCAATATGTTCGCTCATTTTTATTTTCTTTAACAAAATGGAAGGTTTTCGTGATACGATTTAAAACATGAAGATTCTCTGTAATTAGAATTATTTTGCTACAATTAATAACGATTTTTCTTTTGACGGTTTCATATTCTTTAGAGTAACATCTGAGTGTCGTTGCATATACATACGTAAACACGTGCTGAACTCTTATTATTAGACTCAACGGACAAAGAAAGAAAGATTCATTCGAGATCCAGCAAATAGTACCGCCCCCCTCCCCCTTCCAATATTGTTTTAAAGTGCTTCAGTCACGCAATCTCTTAAGGAACCTGTTGAAATTGGCTTTTTGTTCTTGGAAAATTCTGACGAAAGGTTTTGACAAGTTTTTTCCAGATTTTTTCCTTTCTCTCTCTCTCTCTAAGCAAAAACGATCGTTACCAACATTTCGTAAACGTCAAAAGGAAAACAAAGAGCTTGTGGGCGAAAGAAAGACTACTTGGACTGGAACTGAGGGGCTCAGAAGCAAAGGGATGCAAGTGACATTCCAAAATAATACAAAAAATCAACTTTACCTTTTATATATGACAGGAAATATACGTGGTACAAGATAGAACATTTTGTGTTAAATATATTTTGTGCTATAGACAAAAACATGAAATAAGAAGGAAATTATAAAAATATTTGAAAATTTCCACAGAGAATTGTACTACTCCGAGGAAGAACTAGGAAATGATGATTCAGAAGAAAATGATGTAGAAGTCCGAGGCGCATTGAAAATAGAAGTGGATAAAGTATTCGAAGCATGAAGAATGGAAAATAGCCAGAAGATGGACTCAGAACAGAGATGTTTTTAAATGGGGAAGTGAAAACATCAAATAGGAACTTGCAAAATTATTCTCGATGTGCCTGAGGAAGAGAGAAACACCCTAAAGTTGGAATATTGCTATTATTATTTTTGTTGTACAAGAAAGGGGACAAAGAACGCGTCGAAAACTACAGACCAATTAGTTTACAGTCGGTTCTATACAAAATGCTCACCAAAGTTATTTTGAATCGTATTGAACGAGACTTGGATTTTAATCAGGGAAGGGAACAAGCCAGATTTCGTCGTGGATTTAGCACAATGGACCACATACACGCACTGAAGTTATGAAAAGGGCTAACGAATATTAACTTCCACTATGTCTGGGATTCATAGATTTTGAAAAGGCTTTCGATTTGGTCTCCTTGGCAGCAGTACTTAAATAACTTGATAAGTGTGTTTGCCCAGCCCAGCTCAAAACATCGAATGCCAAGTTGACGGATGAAATAGATAGAAGATGTAAAATGACAAGGAGTTTATTTGGAAGACTACACTTTATTTTCAAAAGCAAACTACCGATGTGTCTGAAGCGTAAAGTTTATAAACAATGTGTCTCACCTGTGATGATGTACGGCTGTGAAACTTGGACATTGAATTCGCAAACAACTCAAAGATTAAGGGTGACACAACGAGCAATGGAGAGGTGCATGCTAGGAATAGGAGGGGCAGGAAGACAAATGAATGGATTCGAGGACAAACAAAGGTAGAGGATGTAATCAAGACTGCGAAGAAGATGAAGTGGGGATGGGCGAACAGATGGAAGATGGACGACAAATATAGTACATTGGATTCCTCGAGAAAAGAAACGACCAAGACGACGTCCAAATGCAAGGTCGATGAAATCAAGCGTTTTTCAGGAGCTACATGGATGAGGATAGCAGCAGACCGAGATATGTGGAAAGAAAAGGGGAAGCCTTCATCCAGCAGTGGATAGAAAACGGCTGAATATGATGATGATGATGATGATACAAAAGATAAACTTGAACTTAAAAAAAACATTCTCTTTGCTTCTGTGCCCCATAGTTGAAAACAAACCGTAATTAATAGATGAATGTTCATCACCACTTACTGCATATTACAGCATTTTTTCCTGTCCCTTTGTCGGATGACAGAAATGAAATATTGAAGATGTTCAAAAAGATAAATTGAAAGTTTAATTCCTTATGCCGAAACAGGAAAGGAACGTTTCGGAGCTACACACGCTTATGGCGGACGAGCTCCGCACGAGCGATATACCTCCACACACAAGCCGAAAGCATCGGTTTCGTTCGTGTTTTCCTTTTACAAAATTGTCGTCAGCTTCCCTAGAAGCTGCATGAATTGTGCAAGATCAAGCATAAAATAAACACTACAACGTTGCCGCATCTACGCTCGGCAGTTTCAGCTCACTGTGATAGACTGCAACTGCATTCTAGTTGTTGCGAATGTGCGGGAAACTTGGCTGAGACCAGACCCTCACGCTTCAAGAAAACTGAAATCCACCTGCAGCTTTCCCTGCCACGGAATCAATGATCCCAAAATTTGTCCCTCTCACTGGCTACCCTGTCGCAGTTTTTTTAGTTCTTCAAGGTCGCCCGCCATAAGCTCTTGGACAAAGTATAGAGGTATCCAAATCTGGCGAGGTAAACCACAATCAAAGTTGTACAAGGAGTAAAGTTTGTAGTTGAAGAATGCAGTTTAAGTGCGGAAGAGGTGGGTTCTATGCTTGGCCTGAGTACTGGTAATGTCAATAACTTGACAATAAAATGATTACGTGTGGAAACTCCTTTCTGATGCACTCCTTCGATCGTAAACATTGCTCAAATTCACCCGTGTTGGATACAATTTCGATTGCGATATTTTAAGCGCACATGTCTTGAGTCATGATTTGCCGCGAAACTACGTCACATAGTACTCGAAAGTTTTAAAAGAATTTTCTTTTGTTCAAAATCTTACATATTAGGCAGCCCCGCAAAGACAGTCCTGAAATTTGAAATTTAACCGTATTCAAAATGTACAGACTGTCACACCACTTGACTTTATTCGTGGGAGGAGTGGAGAACGTAGCATATCTGGCCTTTACTTAGATTATCATGCCATTCGCCTAATGTGAGTGAGGTAAACTACGAAAAACTCTAGCCAAGATGGCTGATCAACGAGTTTGATCTCAAGACCTCCTGGGGGTTAACATACACCGTATGTACACAGTCTTTCATCTTTTCACTTCAATTACAGTTTCAATTTCACTCTTTAATATAAATAGAATTAATAAGAAAACAAAGCTAAATAAGGATATAAAGACATGGTAATTTATTGGTATCTGTCCTTGAGGACAGAAATCTTATGACCTCCTCCGCAACCTGAAACAAATCAACAACAAGAAGAAAAAAACTATAACAAATACGTACAAGAACATAGCCTGGTTCTGGTCCACACCTACGAGTAACACGGACACCAAATAAAGTGAAGAGGTTGGGTTACTACCCAGGTACACTGTAAAAATATCATCCAGTTACATGAAAAAAAAAAAAGAGTCAAACAGGTAACTGGATGCATCAACATTTCCAGTGAAATTACTAACGACATATTACGGTATGACTATTTATCAGATATAAGATATTATGACTATTATTATTATTCAGTGAAACCATTCTCGATATGTTTTTGCGTTTCAACATCTTTGGTTAAGAGCACTGTGGAGAATAAATGTTACTGAATAATAGTCATAATGCAAATTACAGGAAGATGGCATTCTAAGGACCGGACCTACAGCTTAAAGTGAGCTCCCAACCATTTGTGTTTTTCACCGGATATCGAACCCAGGACCCCTTGATTACAAGGCAGCGAGTATTACCACTCCGGCGACAACACAAATAGAAATCAATATTCTATATTTAAAAAAAAAATATATTGCAATAAACTTTAAATTTTATATCACCATTCTCAGGGTTTCACCCAGAGGGGCTACAAACATCAGTTTTGAGTCCAGAAACACTCTACTCTAATGGAATTTTCAAATTGAGTCTTTACTTTCTCTCCTTCGTTCCTCATGCAATTCTTATATCTTATTACTTCTCCCTCCAAGCACAAATTTCCTCTTCTTCTTTCTTTTGTATCCTCTTTGGTTTCTTCTCTCTTCTCTTCATTTCCTCCTTCCCGTAGCTCCTTTTCTATCTCCCAAGGGATTCCAATCCCCCCATCAACTACCTTCTTTACGAAATTCTCTATTTATTTTTTTCCTCAGTCTCCTTAACAGCCTTAAAATGAGACTTTTTCCTCCATTAGAACTTCGTTTCCTCAACATACCTATTCCAATGCTCTCTCTCTCTGTCTTTCCCTCTGGTGTTTTGTACATGAGATGGTTACTTTGCTCTACAACATAATCACTCTTCTTTGTCGACATTGGACAATCTTCGCTTTTATCACAATCTTCACGCTCTGCAGAGGATGTATGTCGAAATTTTGACTTGTTAATGGAGCACGTTGTTTTCTAATGAAACAATCTCATCTGCGTAATAATAAAAAAAAAGTTTGCTTCAGCGTGTCTTTCCACTTTGTCTACTTGCATCTCGCCTACACCGCTGATCTGACTCTATTTTAGACCAAATTAAATTCACATCTCGCATACACCCACTTCTTATACCCTTAAACAGCTTCTAAAAAAAATCAGAAATGGAAATATTCGGGGATATTCTGTTTACAAAGTAGCTTATTATACATATTTGTTTTACGAGTAGAAATATCTTAGAAACTGACATAACGAAAATATCTGTTGCGAAGTAAACTTCTTGCCGTCTATATTCACACTAAAATTTTGAGTCCAGAAACACGACAGTAGTAAACACTAAAATATACGATACGTTTTCATGTAATTTTGCCCAAGAAAAAAGGACATATTTACAAATAATTGAATCTTGAAAACAACACATTATTTAGTACAAATCAAACACACTGAAATATGGCTTTACTTGAGAATATGAAGCTTTCACTTCTAAACCATACATTCACAAGTGGATAAATGAACATAATCTCATGTAAGCATATTGTGGTATGTAGACTATATGTGTAGGAAAGTAAGATTTTTAAAAGACATCCAGATGTGTAAATGTAAGGAATGTGTGTATTCTAAGATATTTGAGCTCGTAAAGTAAATGTATAAACTTCTTTGTGAACTTTGCTGATGAAGATGAACAGATACCGAAAGAAGTGCAAAAGATTATTAGTTCACAAAATTATACTAACTTCCATCAGTGATGCATTTCTACAGAAAAAAATGTAACCTGGCGCTACTATGTCTTACTGTATATAAAGTTCCCTTCCAAAAGTTCCCACACGCAGCTAAAATTCATCTTTTTACCCAGAAAACATTTTTCGCTGCTGTTACATATGAATACGGACAGTAGAATTTATTGAATAAAGGTGTTTAAATGTCTTGAGTGAAAATTAAAAAAAAAATGTGAGTACAAGGTAAAATATCTTAAGTACAAGGGTAATGATAAATAATTGTTTCCAATACTGTTAAAAAACTTTAGACATAAACCTTGCATGACCTCACTTGTTCGACTTATCTTCACAACGCCTCTTAATACCGCATAACGCACACAATGAATGCTCATGCAATAATGTAATTTGTATTCTTGCCGCTAGATGGCAAACTATGTTCGCAAATTTGCTACCATCTATAGAGGATTCAGTGTATTACATTGTAACATTATCTGTGCTACGCGAATCCGATGACAGGTTTCTGAAAATGAATTATATATATTTATCGATTGTTTGGATATTATTTTCATGAATGAATGAATAAAAAAAGGTATAATTTCTTGAGTTGATCTCAGAATTCGTGGAGTGTTTCGTGAGTTAAAAAGCACATTTTCACAAAATGTTGACAACCATCTATCTACTCCATGCGATTTCTTAAATGTTTAATTTTTTGCGAATTCGCGAAATTCTACTGTCCGTACATATAACTACACTGTACGTTTAGACGTGTAACTGTCTGGTATCCATAGCAACGAACTATTTATGACGTCATACTGAAATAGTGCACTACAAAGGTTTTTTTTCCTATTGTGCATCTAAGTTATAAGTAATATTTTCGGGCAATTACCGTTATACAATGTGTAATAAGTGGTCATTTGACGTCTAATATAGATTGCTTAAACAGCAACAAGAAAAATGCAAACAATGATACTTTTCTCTACTTGTATTAGATTCTCTCATCAGTATTTTCCTCGACAAGTGAACCCCAATAAGGACCACAAACCCTACTCATTACTTGCCTTCAATATCAGTTAATGCGTCACGCAACAAGAAGAAAGCAACCAGAGGAAAAGATTGGTAAGAGTCTCTCTCTCTCACACACACACACTCCTTCGCCCTTTTTCAACCCTGTTGGTTTGATACCGACCATGTCATTTAGATGTCAACCAACTCCCCCGTCAGACAGCACGACGACATTCCGAAAGAGCTGACTGACTTGTCTACCTCTGCTACCACCCACCCTCACTTGAAGAAAGATTCTAGTAAATCTTTCATGGTCTGTTGGCTCCCTATTCAAGGTCCTTAATAGAATATTCTCCTGGGAAATTCTGGGTGAGTGGCCGCAATGTCCACTTCCTTTGAATAAAAACCAGTGCTGCAAGTATAGGTCGAGAAAAAGGACGGGAAATGTATAGAATGTATACATGAATAAATTTCCCATACACAAGCTTTAAAGAGACTCTTTTTCCTTTAAAAAGCACGATTTAGTTGGAGTTTCTGCTACTTGAATGAATACGAGGGATGAAGCTGACAAAGTATTTTGCACAGCTATTCAGCTGTAGTAATTTTCTACAGGTAGGATGAAGACGAACCAAGAGCTTGAGAATATCCATAAAATATTCAGGGAATCCAGGCATTTATAACGTATATGTTTGCTATTGAACATTCAAATATGTATTATTGACTTCAAATTATAACGGAAGTATCCAAGTTTTAATCTGATTATGCTTTTCATTTCGACCTCTCTAGAGAGCTCAACGAATTTAACTGGTGACACTCACTGTAACTGTTCTCTGTAGTTTTTATTTTTTAAAATCAATCTCAATAGTGCCTTGCATCTCACTAACATCTTAAGCCAAGTTCATAATTAACGTTATCTAAGCACATTTTGATTTGTTCAGATTTGACTTAACATGTCTCACAGCAGACCAATCAATGAGAATCGAAAACGAACGCTAGTGATAATATCCCGAGTGGCTCTCGGACATTATAGCAGGTGATAGCTAAAGGAATTGCAATGCTGCGTAAAGGGTATACATAAATAAATAAATAAAACAAAATGGATGAAACAATTTCGTTGAGTAACTTCTTACTACCTTCTGGAATTGTAACAATTTGAAGTGTGTGTTTGGTTAGGTAATTGTCAATACCAGAGTACCGTTCCTTTGTTTGCTTCTAAGAACAAAAGTTTACGCTGCAAACACGACAGTATACAGACAGAACTTTCAACTTAAAAAAAAAAAAAAATCAGTTGAAAATTCCCTGTAAAATTTTCTTTATTACCACAAAGTCACTCACTTTAAGATATTTATAAGAGGAATGAAGTACATACATACAAAAAGCATTGATTTCAAGTTTAATTAAAGATTCCACACTAGTATTCTCCTTGTGAAACCACGAAAATTGGGGCAAAACTTCACTTCGGCACTGGCAACAACATCGTCTCTTTTTATAGGAAAGACTCAGGTAATTATTGGTTTACCTTATTCATCACAGAAAATAACATTACGCAAAAGAGAAAAGACCAAGAGTAAAAACTCTTCACGTCTCTGACATCCTATACTTAGCATATACTCATTTCGAGTTGTGCGATTCTGTAGACTTGTCCTGTACATACAAAGTGAACTTCATTTTCTGTTTCTTTTTCTTTGTCAAAGTCAGCAAAAAAACAGAAAACTGAAAAGACTTGTTTCTTCCAGGATGTTACGAGCAATGTCTGCCATTTAGTTGGCTGAAGTAAGAGAGTAGGTAATTACCAAATATATTTTACGAAGAAATTCTGTTCTATCTCCAAGGGAACAGAGAAGAACTATTGTGCACATGCGTGTGTCTACGTTGCTTTTGTTCAGCGTTATCCATTTTATACAATCATTCGTTAAATAGAATAAAATATGAATATAACTTTAAAAAAAGTCAGATAAAATTAAAATCTTATTTAGTAGAGAAATTATTTTGAAGAATTTATTAGTGTTTAGAAGGAAATACGTAGGCGAATAATAAACTAAATTACAAAACCAAAGCATAAGTTATTAGTGTCAAACCTTGTTAGTATCGTCACTTAAGGTCAGGCATGTCGCCAGACACAACCTGTAGGGGAGGGAGGCGTCAAGATATATTTACGGGACACGATCACGTTAGGTACACAGAATTTTTTTTTTATATTTTTTTTTATGTGAGGCCAGGGGGCCCATAGTCCCTCTCTGGCTACAGGCATGTTTCAGGTGGTAGTATGAAAGCAAGCTGTTTCGGTGGCGAAAGTATGAATGTTATTTCATGAACGGCATTTATAATAACAGTATAAAAGAGCTGCATGGCGAACAACTGCATGGTGTAAATGTAGATATTTCCACCTAACTACTTTATGAATCCTTTCTTCATTCACCAATGTATTTGGTTAATGCGGAAAATAAATGTGAATGCAAATAGTGACGCTCAGTGTAGCGGATTTCGGATCGGCAATGGAAATCCACGTGGATTCCAGTCCTGCTGCCGGGCAACCTGACTGAGCGTTTTCAGGAGTTTCCTCAGTGCTAATAAGCAAATGTCGAAATGGTACTTAAACAAAGGGCATGACTGCTATCTTTCCTATCTTTCTTCCTGGAAGAGTGATTCCCGAGGGACATCATCCGAATTAATAAAGAGAAAAACGCTCATTTACGGTAAATATATATACAAAAGGAGAAAGGCGAGAGGAAATACATTCACGAAGTAGAAAAATGTTTCTGTGGCCCGATGAAGAAGAAATTTAGAAAAACATATAGGTTTTGTGTCAAATATTGCATAAGAAGCAGAAAGTAAACCTCTTGTGCTACGCCAGTGTGGTAACAAGATTGGAAGTCTTCGAAATGCATTTCTAGAGAAGAATGAGTAAAATGATCGAAGTTAGTTAGTTAGTTGATTAATTATTAAAATGTGTAATAGTGTACACGAGAACAGAACAAATGGTCATGATGTGTGATAGGAATCAGGAACTAGGTCTGATTTGTTTTTAAATTTTGTAAACAGGATAGCCGGTTTCCGTGTCCACCATTAATTTTGACTTCACAAAACATCAGAGAACATTGTTCTCCTTAAACAGTTCACAGGGAATCTACTTACAACTGTCAAAAAAGTGACGACTTAATTTCATTCTCTTTAGGTTATTCGTGGTTCCCAACTTTTTTTCAATTGTGTATCGCTTAGTCACTTATTGAATATCTTTGTGTACCCCTTAGTAGCAACGGAACTCGAATGTTCGCGAAGCGAACAGTAAAAGATGAGCATATCGGGGGCGGGGAGCCGGGAACGAGGCGTGTTTAGGAAATATTTTTTGGAGTTAAATCATGAAGATAATCCGCTCCATCACCGGTCATAACATTCCATTAGTTTCACATCTTTTAACTTACCTTTTCCCGCTATGACTATTTTTATTTTGCGGACCCCTAAATGACCTGGTTTGTACGCGTACGGCAGGTTGGGAATTGCTGATATAACGAATGTTCCGAAAGCATCATCTGCGGAGGAGACGGAGGTTGAGCTACAGATGTTTACAATTTATAGTGTGGAACCCGGGAAGTAATTAAGGAGGACTATTGATTGGGAAAGTTTCCACGTGGAAGTTCATCGTCTCGTTCTAGAGGTGATTACAGGCTTTGACCCCCTTTCACGGATTGCTCCTTTCATCGCAGACTAATTATATTGCGCCACAATTACTTCTGCAATTGAAAATACAATACTCTTCACATAAATCAGCTTTATACGGCTAATTCAAAGCTGAATCTGTGTTGCTATCGAACTAAGGATTAAGTGAAGTACAACAAGCCTCATACTATTACGAAAGAAGCAGTACATCTTTATCTCTTCGTGACCACTTCGACCCTACTAAAAAAAAGGAACAAATCTTCGTGTATAATTCAATTTTAGTAATTTTCTCAACTTCCATTCGCTATTCCATTGAATTGAACGGGAGGTATGGTCGTTATAGGCATCTTTGACTCGGGCTGGGGCATAATAGACGAGAGGGATGCTGTAAGGCAGTTGACCAGGGCCTAGTTTGAAGATATCATTCCGCACTAACCTGCTTTGACCGACCGGCCGTAGCGCAGTTGATAGAGAGTTGGTTTAGCAATCGGAAGGTTCTGCGAACCATCCTAGTAGCCACCCATCCTGACTGAGGTTTCCCAGAGTTTTCCCTCAGTCACAGCAGGCAAATGCCGGGATAATACCTCCAAAACTAAGCTCTAGCTGACTACCTCCCAACATCCTCTCCCCTACCCTGTCCCAGTCTGAAATTTATAGACCCAGCTCTGGTCTTTCTTCTCAGAGATCATACGTTTTGTGACAGAAAATTTTAATAAAGATCAATAATTATACTTAAATTTCATGCTTTGCTAGTATACGCCCGTTCCACAGCATGGCCCATAACTGACGTAAGAAATCTCATTTACGAGTAATAATCAAATTCGTGAAATTTGAATCCGCGAAAGTCGAGGTTCTATTGTACCGCTAATTAGTCATTCCCGTCTAAAAATAAAGCTTAACAACTTGCAATGAAAAACAAGCATAAACCGAATATTTATGAATGAATCTTGGAAACTCCAACACGTAACAAGCTAACCAAATGGATGTCTTGGTGAAGATGAATGGAAGGAAATCGATGAAATAAAGGAAACAACGTGAAGCAGAGCATTTTTACCTTCCCCTTGAATGTTTGATGATTTCTATCCTGTTTTCTTGTCCACGCAGACAGACAAGCAACCACGTTTGGGATTGGGAAGTCGTTTGAAGAGTGAGTGTCATTTTGCTCATTTAGGCAGAAACATTATTTTTGCCGCCCCAACATTTTCCTCGCAATTAGGAAAGCGTTTCCTTGTTTCGTAGGAACAGAACCCATTTTTGATGAGGAGACGAAAACAAGCTCATATCTCTTCCTTCTTGTCTAGTCTTCTACCCCCGCCCCTGTGCTTCTTAACGAGAAAACTGGGGGTTCGCCCCTCTTTCTCCTAGGGTACAGTACTAATATTACAAGCCGAATAACAAGGAAATTATAGCATGCAGAAGTCATTTTGTAAGCCACTTATATGCTTTTCTTACATCTTTGTCTAAAGCCAGATTATTTTGAACAGGCTTACTTCCTAGAATGGAAGCGACATTGCACAAACTTCCACGGCGCCATCCTATTTTAAAATAAGTGCACAGAACAAGGAAAGTCTTCCGTGAAAATATTATTGTAATGGTAGGTTACTTATGTGCTCACATTTTTTTCGTGGTGATGACTGACCCGTGTTTCAATACTCTCTTTCTGTTGTTGAACAAAGAAAATGCTTTACTTTTTAGGAGAAACAGAAAAGTTGATTTTTTCTTACCTATAGCATCACTTTTGTCTGCGAACTGCTTGATAAATTTTCTTTCAGAATTGAAAGGAAAAAAGCAAACAAAAAGCATATGAATACAAGAACTATTGCTCAATGCAATAAAACTGGCAAAGTAGATAATCGTTTAAAGTCAAATTACTTACTTCAATATAGGGCAAATGTAAAAAAGAGAGAAAGAAAAAACCTCAAAAGATCAAAAGAAAAACCTTCTTCTGAACTGTTTTTCCATTGTTTTGCGTGACAATGATGGATGGGTTCTTTCCGGAGGCAGATCCGAAGGTTCCTGGGCAAAGTGCACTGAAGTTGATCTTCCATTGCCTCTCGTCAGATGATGATGACGCCTTAAGGACAGGGCTTACAGCTTACAGTGGGCTCC
Source organism: Lepisma saccharinum (assembly GCA_022664845.1). Classification (NCBI taxonomy): domain Eukaryota; kingdom Metazoa; phylum Arthropoda; class Insecta; order Zygentoma; family Lepismatidae; genus Lepisma; species Lepisma saccharinum. The sequence continues at coordinate 23,347 of JAGDQP010014838.1, read as the reverse complement.
GAGCCACTTATGTCTTGACTGGATATAGAATCCAGGACCCCTTCATTACGAGACATCGAACTTTACCATTCTTTCACCGAGGATACCAGTTTTGAGTTTTTTTAAAAATATTTGAAACATTGAAAGATGCACGAAAAAATTAGCCGCGCTGCACTGATGGATCATCCTATTAAACAAAGCCGGCTTGAGAAGATCTTATTTTACAGGGAAACTATTTTATTCTATTTCATCCCGTTTGCGTACTAATTCGTCCTCACCCACGTTTTGTGATACGTCAGAGGCACGTATCTAGAAGTTGAATTGTGGTCCAGCGCCTTCCGGGGTGGTGGTGTCCAAGGTCTGTCCTGGTGTGAAAATTACATAAAATGCATATAATTTAGCCTAAAATTATACTAATTTTACAAAAAGATCTGAATTTCGGGGGTCTAGAGACCCCTAAATACATCCCTGATACGTCATCAAACATATAACGCATTTCTAAAACTTTTCCTTTCTAAGTCGTCTGATTTACTGGAGTGTTTCTGAGTTTATTTTGTGACATTCATCTGTAACATAAATCACATAGTCAATAAAAATTAAGATACCGTCATCTTTTGCCTGGATTTGAACCTCTGGTGAAGACACAAGTGGTTTGGAATCCACTTGTATGTCCTTTGGATTAGATGGAACATCTATCTCAATCCAAAGGAATATATAAAAGGTTGTTTGGTTCACCATGCCTAGGAACATTCATGTCACAAAAACTTGCTTCTGGGCAGCATACCTCATCAGTTGATAACATGAACGTAACTAGATAATAATTAATAATAACTATTATGTATCAGAAATGTCACATCTTCAGTACGCATATCAAAATAAACATTAATGTTAAGTAAATGAAGTGGAGTTTATTGACTATGCAATGTAACAAGGACACTCAATGCCTCGTATGGGACTAACTCGAAAGAAATAAAACTATAGTCTATTATTTACAGAGCACGGAGTATAAACTTTGTTTTTGTAACTCCTGGACAGTGATTCCGGCAAGATTTTCAGATTCGGAGGGTGTAAAGTCAAAATTGGAGAATGTAACTGGAGTTCTGCACGGTTTCTATCGATATTTGACCGAAAAAATTAAAGTTGGTATGGGGGGGGGGGTCTGGCGGAATCACTGCTCCAGGTTGTGTTGAATCATAGTAAGTAGTAGAAAGGTTGGATTCACTTTTCTCATTTTCAGAAATAATTTAAGATACTTTCACTCGAATTCTAAATATAAATAAATAAATAAATGTACCACTGCATCAATATTTTCGTGTCAGACAAACATATTTCCAACATTCGTTTCACACTCTCACCTGTCTAGCTCTGTACGTTATGGTCTCACAATTCTTTTGAATTAATGCTTGCAAACAGACTGTAAAGAAATAAAATTTTAGGTGATGTACCAGTGTTCCCACGACCTCGTAGTACGCAGAAAAGCAACAACAATCTTGACCCTATAGCCTAATGTTCAATACGAATAAATAAGGCCCAATTTCTATTGCGAGTCATATGTCGTAAATTTGTTACGAAGAGCAGCTTTTACTGGCAGGCAAATAGCAATAGCGTGAAGAAAATTATGCAAACAACTTCTGACAATTACTGTAATTTTCAACACAAGAAAGAAAAACAAAACGACGTTTCCAGTACTTAATGAGAGGAAAAAGTCATAGAATACTCTGGAAATTTTTGCTCGTGAGTTTTTTTCCTTGTTGGTCTTGGTTATTCTCAGACACGCTGGAAGATTCTTTACATATTCTGTTGACCCATTTATTATTAACTGGAACTGATAAGTAAACCGAAAGAAACCTTACTTGCTTACTCTATGGCTTACGGAACTCACAAGTTCATTGCGTAGTAACAAACGTACACCATAGGATTCTATTACGGTCAAGATCAAGCCAGTTTTCATCATAAACGCCTACTTCTCGAAGATCCCTTCTAATATTGTCCTCCTAACGACATCTCGGTCTTCCTAACGGCTTCTTTTCTCCGGCTTTCGAACCACGATGGAATATACTCTTTGCTTTTCCCCCATCCGAGCTACATGGCGTTTCTACCTTAGTCGTCGCGATTTGATTATTCTTACAACATCGGGTAAGTCGTATAGTTCGCCGACTTCCTCATTATGCAGTCTCCTCTATTCTCCAGTCATCTCGTCCCGTTTCGGCCCGTATATATTTCTGAATACCCTATTTTCAAACGTAACTGAAGACCTGAATTGAAAAACATCTTAAGTCCACTTTTTCGTATTTGCATTGTTTCTGTTCATCGGTATCTATGTTCTAAGGGCTATATCTACTTGCATAAATATTACATCGTAATCCCACCACAGAAATCCATTTTTAATACAAAATAATTTCTGCCGAATAGGATAACATACGAAGACCTTGGACTGTTTTTCGTTCCTCCTGAAAAATATACTCCGGTGGACTTGGGATGTTTTTCAATTCAGGTCTTCAATTTATGTTCATCTGATAGGGTCGTACTCCAACTTTCGCAACCGTAAAGTACGAGTATTACCGGCAGAATAACCGTTCTGTATATTTTCAATTTCTACTTCCTTGATATTAATCGCGACGTTAGGAATTTCTGGACTGAACAGAAACATACGTTGCCCGATACTAAGCGACTTTTTATGTCTTCTGTTATCTCGTTTTTGTTTGTTACATATATTCCCAAATATTTAAATTTATTTTATTTTTTCATTCTTAATTGTTATATATCAATTTCCTTCATTCCTTCACGACTTGTTATTATATATTCTCTTTTCTCTATGTTTACCTGTATAGGTTACCTATCTCATCGCACCGGTGTTATTTTGTAGTGAATCTATATCATCCGCATATACGAACAGTTGATTCAAGCCATTCAATGTTAGTCCCTTTTAGTCCTCTTTTATTTTTAAAAATCGTATATTCTGACGCAAAGTTAAGCAGTAGTGGTGACAAGGAATCATCATCTTGTTTCAGTCGCTGTTAATCTCGAAACTATCTGGCATACTATTACCTATCCGCACTCTGCTTATGGGGTCCCTGAGACACATCCTCACTAGTTAAAAAAAGTTTTTTTTTTCGGAATTCCAAATTATACCAGGATACTGTATAACTTTCCTCTTTTGATAGAATCATATTTTTTCTCAAAATCAACGAATAAGATGAATAGTCCCATTCTACTTGCATTTCTTCTCTAAGGCGAAAATCTGGTCCAAAATGGATCTACTTGAATCGATTATTTTGAAAAGGGAATGATAAGTCATGAAACGTAAAATGTTCAGGAACGTGAAAAAACTATCCTGGAATAAGGACTAAGGAGATGACCCATACACAAAGGATGCAAATACGATGAAACCTACTGCAAATCAATCCTTATTTATTAATTATATACACACTCATTTATTAATTTTATATACACTCAGACTGTAAGCAGAAAAATATTATATTTTTAACAGAACCAAACATAATCATCCAAGTATTACATTACATAAAGAAAATTGAAAACTAAAATTATTATGAATGTATGCAATAATTTTATTGAGTATTGAGGACAAAACGTTCAAAATACTTCACATACATCAGGATCTTCTGATGTGTAAACAGTTTTCCATTGAATATTGTCTCTATGGAATTCACTGTACTCGTCAAGAACATGCTGAAGGAGTTTCTTGATATCCTGAATCATCTGTATATTGACTGCGACTGAATGCTTATTATTGTAGGCTTTTTCATATGGTAATGAAGGCGTTCTTTCTGCTACATATATAAGCCTGAAGGTATTTGCAAAAAAAATCTGTCGATGTAGTCCTTTGCTTTTACAATACCTGGATGTTGTTTTCTTTCAAATAAGCCTCCTTCCTCCTTCTTTCTTTGGTCTGTTTTTATCTTAATCGGTACTATTTCAATCAAACCTTGAAGATAAACACCTTAAAGACTATTTCTTTCAAAATCATTAAGTTTACGGAGTATAGATACGCAAATATCCTCACTGACAGTCGCAAAACATTTGCGACGATACCCACATTCACGCTTGGAACTCCTTGCAGTGATATTTTCCTTTGAGTAGCTAACTTGCGGTTTACCACAAAACTTTGCACGCTTTGTTTTGATTTGTTTATAAGATTCAGGTCATCGTAAGCTTCGCTTTCTTCTACTAGCGAAAACATCGTCAGATTTACTTCAAGATATATCAACACAAGAATAACTTGAAGACATTGTAATATATTTTATAATGACAAAAACAAAATGAACATCAACAGGGCTTCGCAACGTAACATTTATAACGTAAGCACTCATTCAACTCTTTTGGTAACCCGTGATCCATAGTTTCGATATTTGCCACAACAATGACCTAATGCTTATTTATTTTGAAAAGGGTACAAGTCAACGACTTGAATCCTTTCCAAAATAAACAGGATTTACAACTCCGCAGGAAAAGGGTAACTGTTGTGCGGACTACCGTCATTTTCAAACACAAAGCTCTATCCAGGGATGCATATCCAGTAAAGCTATTCGGTTATTCCTTAACTTATACCCTTTTCAACTAAATCAACATTGGTGATCTCCAATTATTTCATCTATGTTTACGCTTAGGCGGGTTAGTAATATATTACTCAGTACTTTGTAATATATTGGAAGTAAAGAGACTCCGCAATAATTATTACAGTCCGATTTATCGCCTTTTAAATAAACCGGAACGATTATTGAGGTTTCCCATTTCTCTGGAACATTCTCCTTTCTCCATATACCACTTAACAATTTATGTAGTTCCTTGATTAGTACCGTTCCTTCCGCTTTAATTAATTTGGCTGGAGTATTGTCTATTCCTGGTGATTTGAAATGTTTCAGTTTCTTTCTCGACATTTCGAGTATCCATGGTTCTGCGGTATTAATTTCAAATTCATCTGTTTCTTTTATACGTTGTGTACATTAAGAAGTTTTTCGAAATAACTCTTTCACACATCGAAAATTTTAGCCGGATCCGTTTGAAGGTCTCCGAGATTTTTTCTAAAAATTCCTAACCTCGGCTGCTAGCCTTTTCTCAACGAGTTTACCCCTTTGAATAGATGTCGTATGTTATTTGTCTTGCCGGTTTCCTCTATCTCCTGAATCTTCTGCATCAGAATTTCTCGCTTTTTGTTTCTGAACGCGCGTGTGGCGTTGCGTTTCGCGTTACTGTAGTAGTTGTTATTTCCTTCGCTTTTATTATTTAGCCATCGCTGCCTTGCTTTTTTCGCTCCTGATGAAGCTTTAAGGCATTTTTATCAAACCAAGGTTTGTTTCTCTGCTATTTCTTCTCGTCTATACGTTCTTTCGCTGCGCCTTTCATTATATCACGAATTGTCTCCGACATCATTCCTACTTCAATTGCATTATTACTGTCAACTTTATTATTATTACTCGAGTCGGCTAATATTTCGAACCTATCTGTGATTTTAAGTTGGTTATCTGCTTTTACGCTCGGATTGTCTAATCGTTTAACTTCGAATTTCAGTTGTTTTGATCCTTTGCTTTCTCTTTTCGAGATGCATAACCTTTCCCTCACTTCTGTGATCACTAACTGATGGTCGGTGTCGCCTTCTGCTCCTGTACCACCTAACGTTCATTATGATGGTGTGTCTTCGTCTATCTATTAATACATGATTGACCTGGCTGAGAGTTTTGCCATCCGGAGATGTCTATATGTATTTGTGTTCACCGTACGTGCTCTTTACTAGTAGGTTTTTCGAAATTGCGAAAGTTATCAGTCTTTTTTCATTGTTTATTGCTGATTTCGTGAATGCTGTATTTGCCTATAGTATATAGGTCTATAGTTTTCCTCCCTCCCTACCTTAGCGCTGAAATCATCCACCACAATTTTCGTATTATACTTTGGTAATCGGTCAAACAACTTTCTAGCTCCTCATAAAATGTCTCTTTGTCTTATCATTAGCCTTCTTGGTTTGAGCGTTTATTAAAACCGTATTGCAGCACCGTTTACGTATCACAATAGACCTATACGATAGTCTTTGTGTTATGAACTCTATATTCTGAACCGCCGGTAGGATACTGTTCTTAACGAGGAAAGAAATTTTATGGAAATGAATTTAAAATAATAGAAATGCCATTTCGCAGCTGTTTTATTTTGCGTGAGAACTGGGTACTTTTTCGGGAGGAAACGAAACGTAGAGTAAAACAATAGATACTGTTAGTGCTCAGATTTGTTATTTGTCTACATGTATGCCAAGAAAATAATAGTAACTTCTTGTACGTAGGTCTACATATGAAGAGAATGATCTATGTAAAATTAAGCTTTCGTACGTAGTAAATGATAAACTAAAACTCTTACGACGCAAATGTTAATATGAAAAATTAAATCATTTGACGATATAAAACCATGCAGTATAAATGCTTGTACACACAGACATACAGTAATTATAAAGAAACCTGAAGTATATGCGCGAACAAACGTCTAAGTGACATTTTCAAATAAAAAAATCACGAGTACATTTTTGTATATAACATGAAAAATATGAGGCATAAAATATTCATACTTTGCACGAAGACATGTTAGACAAAAGTCCCCTTTCGTGCAAAGTATGAATATTTTATGCCTCATAATTTTCCTGTTATATATAAAAATGTAGGCCTACTTGTGATTTTTTTATTATTTGAAAATGTCACTTAGACCTTTGTTGGCGCATACGCTTCAACTCTCGTAATACTTCTACAAAAGTTATCCCGATCCGATTGTATTGCATAATTTATTAAGTTTCAAATGTACAGGACTCCAGTTATGTGCACCCCTTTGCATTATATACATCAACAAGCAGTCTACTTAATATATGAAACTAATTGTTCTCAATACTTAGTATGTATTCATGACATAATGTTAACAAAATAAATATATTTGGATTTACATACATTTTGTTAGAATTTGTACGTAAATATTATTTATATGATAAAGCGATTTCCTTTAATAGCCTAGAATAGACAAAAATTAGGCTGATCGATATTGCACAACAAAAAATAAATTGATTAGTTAGATTTCATCTCATTAACTAGATAACTTAAATTGTTCATATCTTCTCGTCGAGGGATTGTTCCCAAGAGCTAAGAAAGATTTTGGTCATTGTTAAATGAAGATTCCCATTAAAGAGTAAATTATTTCCAATTGTTTGGTCGATAGGTTTATAGAATGTAAAATGGAAATCGAAAGAAAAACTGACCTCTTTCATTTATACACACACATAAATGTTCTACAGGGTAACAATAGGGCGAGAAGAAATCATGGGATTAATGTCCACGGCATTTTGCCCGAGTACATTTTTATATAACAAGATATTCATACTTTGCACAAAAGCGGACTTTAGTATAACATGTCTTTGTGCAAAGTATGAATATTTTATGCCTCATATTTTTCTCGTTATATATAAAAATGTACTCGTGTTTTTTTTTAATTTGAAAATGTCACTTAGACTTTTGTTCGCGCATACGTTTCAATTGTATTTTAAACCAGTGAGTGTAAAACTAAAATTAAAGAAAGAGGTGCAGTTAAGTTACATCGCGCTTTTTGTCGCTCATTCGACCAAAGGTGTTCCCTCTCACCCCCCACATCTTTGCCTGTCTTTTACTCTCACCCTCACGTTCCAACTTTGACCCCACTCTCACGCACCATCACCATCACGCACGTCTTCTCTTAGTCCTCACCCTCACATTCCAAATGTTGATGACACCCTCACTCACTCTTAGCCTCATGTCTTAGCTTCGCCCTCATCTACAGTTCTCGCTTAGCCCTCATGAGTATAAGGGATCCTCACTTATTCCAATCCTCAAGTGGTGAGGCTGAGGGTAAGGTCTGTCCTTGTGAGGTCAACATCCTCAAGTTAAACACCCATGCATTCTAGAAATATGTTTTAAATACAGTATCGGCAGTAACTCTGGTGTCGAACGGAAGCTGCGAGTTGTTACTTACGAGTTTTATCACTGTGTTTGGTCTACATCGAAGATTTTGAAGACAAGTATAGAAAGTTAAACTGTAGTGAAATCGAATCATCACCAGCAATATCAAATGTAAAATAATGGAAAATTTACCTAGTTGTGTAAGAAACACTTCACTAGTCTTCGATTTCAGGCTGTTATTCTCTATGTTATAATCTTCTCTATGTTTCTTCATTTGTATCCACAGAAATATTTAAAAGAAAATACTGTACCTTGATATATGGCCAAGAGCAAATACTTTTTTTTCTATTTTTCTCCCTTAAAACCAATAGCGAGTAGAGTAGCAAGAGCCTTCCACTTACCTAGAAGAAACAAATCAAACGTATGATTTTAGATTACTAATTAAAATATGAACAGAAAAAGTAATAATAATAATAAATATAAATAGAATTCTACATATAGCGTAGATTCATGAAGAGGTTATTAGACTGACTGGTTGCAACAAGGTCGACATAAAAGTCATTTTATTGTTTAATAATAATAATTATAATCATGATCATCATCGAGCGGCCGATCATCCTGACTGAAGTTATTTCCTGTCACACTAGGCAAGGGATGGTGCCTTCAACTTAGGCCGTGGCCGATTCTTTCCAGCATCCTTTCCCCTACCATTCCCTAGGCCTGAGCCGTAGATACCTAAAGGCCATAAATAAATTCAATTCAGAGAGGTACCTAAAATAAAGATCCTGGTAGCTACTCTTTCCCTTGCTTTACTCGAAGACGTGCTTGTAAACGACGTGATCCGTCCGACTTGTGGCGTGTTCAACCTGTAGGTACTAGCGCACTCCTGAATATAAATAAAATAATAATGAGGAGCTACACTCTTAAAAGCTTTTCAGGTGTTTTCTTTGAAAAGATCAGGCAAAACCGGAAACTGAGTGCATGAAAAATTTCCGATAACGTTGCTGAGGAAAAGCAGGGACCTTTCGGTTTCCAAGAATATATAAGGATAAAAATGTCAGAAATTTCTAGACAGTTTTGTATTTCAATTTGCTTCGTTAAACCTTTCGGATTCCAAGAAGGTTTAAACAAAGAATTCTTTCAAATTTCTGCATATTTTTGTATTTTAACTTTTTTGGTTAAACCTTTCGGGTTTAAACAAAGAATTTTCACAAATTTCTGGATATTTTTGTACTTGAACATCTTCCTTTCGGGTTTAAACATAGAATTTTCACAAATTTCTGGATATTTTTGTATTTGAACATCTTCCTTTCGGGTTTAAACAAAGAATTTTCACAATTTTCTGGATATTTTTGTATTTGAACTACTTTCGTTAAACCTTTCGGATTCCAAGAAAGTTTAACCAAAGAATTCTCACAAATTTCTGAATATTTTTGTATTTGAACATCTTTGGTTAAACCTTTCAGATTCTAAGAAGGCTTAATTCTCACAAATTTCTCGTTATTATTGTATTTCAACTTGCTTGGTTAAAACTTTCCAATTCTAAGAAGATTTAATTCTTACAAATTTCTAGATATTTGTGTATTTCAACTTGTGTGGTTACCGGTAAAAATAGCTGGACAATAATTTTGACTGAATCCAAACTAATTTGCGCTGAATTCATTGTGTTAATATTCTTAGAGACTATAGTGGGAACTATATAACTTTAGTTAGTAACGTTCCACGCTGCCAGTTTGCCTCACTCTTTCCAGAAAAGTGAGTGAAAAGTGTTAACAGTGTACAGAAGTCTGGCTATTGTCTGAAATTATTAAAACTAACAATAGTAGTAGTGAAGATGGTGATTATGATAACGTTAATGAATTAGCTCAGAAGCATCAGGACAGATTGCCTCTCATCTATAAATAACGTTAACTTTCTTTTTCATGCTCCTCCACCACTGTTTTCGATTTTTTAAATTATGGAAAGACGAGGGATAATATTTTAGAAACTAGGCTCCATGATGCTTATGAAACTCTGTGATACGAAGTTAAAATAGTTTCAAGGAATTTAAATCTAGCTGAATTATATGGCTGCCCAACCTATGACGTCATAATTCTCTGTCTTTCAAATATCTCAGCTAGAATTTAATTCTTTAAACCACTTGTATAACTTCATATCGCAGAGCTCCATAAGTACTATGGAGCCTACTTTCCAACATTGTAATATTATATTTCGTCTTTCCATAACTTAAAAAAAAATGGAGGACCATGAAAAGGAGCGTTAACTTTAATAACACAAGCTCTGGTAACCAAAATAAAGACGATGTAACAGGGATAAAAATATAAACTCATTTTGTTTCTTTGGTTTTGAAGTTGAGCAGAAGGAATAACTATTCCTTATTTCTGGCACAATTTTGTATCTTATTTACATCTACGACTGTTGACAGTGAATACGGATGCAGAAGAAGGCACATTCCTCTCAGTCATTAATATCACTAAACAAGGATGGAAAAATTTCAAGAACTCAAAATGTTAAAGTAGACCGTATTATAAAGGAAATGGTGACCTATTTTAAGAATGTCATTACCAAGTGGACATGGAAATGAAGATGAAGTGATCTCATGTCACATCCTCCGCCTGCAGAAAATTTGCCTCTAATGAATTAAAATGGCTAAATGATTTATGAGCCTTCTTGCAGAGCTCGATCGCTGAACGAAACACATTTATATCGATATTATTAGCAACTCTGATGCTAGGATAGATAACTCATCATGTGGAATTTTAACATATTGTCATATTGCAAGTTTGGTATGTTTAGTGTATTATTTTTATGATAAATTTACTATGAATTTGAATTTATTTATGGCCTTTAGGCATCTCAGGCCCAGGCCGCAAATTTACCATGATTTTAAATGTTACTGTAAATGTTGTTCCAGTAAATTCTCTAATAATATCAAAATGAAGGCAAAACTATAATGCTGAAATCAAATGCTGTTTCGTCTGATATCATGTAGCAAATTATATTACAAATTTGTAAGAAAAAAATGGCAAACCTGAGAGTATATGTTTTTATCAAATATTTACCGAATAATCCTTTCGAGTCATTTGTTTTATCAAGAACTTTCAAATCAGAGGTGTATGGGATTGTAATTGGGGATGTTAATCATTCATTCTTTGTGCAAATAAATTCTACATTCATCGAGGTCTTGTTTGAACAGCGATTTATGTCCCAATCGCTTTTAAGGACCACTAATTAACGGAGGTGCAAAGCTCGCCATGTCATTACTGTTCTCTTTCCCATTATATCGGTGGAGTTACAACGGTGTTAAACGATGTGAATAAGTCATACTGCTGGTTTAACTGACTGTTGGTTTTAACGATTAGTATGTTAAGGAAATGTTATCCTTTTTAACATTTCTGTTATAATGCTTACAACACTTCCTCTCCAAAAATTATTCTAAATGCAGTAAGTTACCCAGAACTTAAAATCAAGGGGTGTAATACCGAATTGCGGGGAGCGGGTGCTGAATAAACAACGGATGCAAATGTGTATCTAAGTTTCACACCTGAGGTCCTTGCAAGGTCAGAAGTCACCGTTACGAACGAATAGTAACACACTGCTCAATTGCATCTATGACAATAAAGTATTGTTTACGCAGATGAAACCAAAAAACATGTATTTACTTGATTAAATTTCTTCATTCAAGATTGGCGTCAAGAAAGCCAATGCAATGATTTCCTCCTCCTATGATTTACCGCAAAGAAAATTACCCGTTCTTCATCTTGCCTCAAATTTTGATTTAATATACTAAACATATTTAATAAGCTCCATGCATTAAAAATTGTCTCAAGCTGTGAATGTATAAATGAGGGAACATGTTCGAAACACGAGCGTAATATTATTGACAAGAATAGATGGGAAGTAGGCTGTGTGCAGTGAGTCTTGGAGGAGAGAAGACGCTCTATAAATCAGCCAGAAGCCACAGAATGATCGCCACTATCGACCACATTTTCCTGCTCCCTCCTACATATATTGCTGCTCCTGAGGGATAAAATTACATTTATTACCATCCGTTGAAGGCAATCAAATGAAATTTGCGAGTTCCTTTTCTTTTTCTTCTGCACACGAAATGAAGAAGAATGGGTCCGATTTTTCTTCCTTTTCCTTCTTTGTGCGACTATGAACAGCTTTGTATGATTCTTTTATAACTTGCTTTCGTTATGTAGAAGAAACTTAACCATGGTTATCAATCAGTAGGTCTTTTGTTCTTGAGGTTCTGTAAAATATTAGGTATGCTGACGAATACCTTGGAGATCCGGAAAGCTCGTTTATACTCACGGTTTAATACTCTGAATCTTACGTTTGGAAATACTGAGTTAAACATTAATTTCTTTTACTCCTTGTAATTTATTGCACCAATTATAGCCCATATAAAATGTTACGGCCTTTATGTCGATTGGTGGATGAAAACTGACCAAATGAACGAGTGAAAAGACAAGGATAACCTCACACGCAGAGCCGCCGTGGTTTAGCGGCGATGACTGTTCATTAAAGATTAGTCATTTGGACGCGGCACAGGTTCAAAACCTGCTCTTTCCGGTAAACATAACTGAAGTTTCAATTCGTATTTCCATCAATCCCATTGGCCGAATACCTTGATTAAAGACACCTGCTTGTTACCTTCTACATATATACCTTTCCCGCAAGAGTGATGGCTGCGGACTTTCATTCCTCAGATTATGTTTCTCTGCACTCTGCAGCCCATAAACTACAAAGGCAGGTTAGGTTCTACATTGGTAGCCCTTTCTATTTCCGTAATACAGAAAAAAACTATTCAAGTTGGACAATGGACAACTGGAAGTGTTTCACAAGGAACCGGAACATTCTAGTACATAATAATCTTGCCACTGTAATTATCTTGGACAGTTCTTCTGTAAAATGGACACATTTGTAAGAAAGCGAAGGCGTCGAACTTAGAAAGGCTTTAAGATCATTGGGTTAAATTTGTTTTCCTTCTTTTACTTTATTTTATCTTTGAAGCATGCGCATATGATCTCTGATCAAACAACGCTTTAACTGTTTTTGTTTCCTCGTTATTATTCCTGATGGCCCTGGTGCAGAACGCTTCTTGCTGACTTGTAATATATGCATCCTGCTTAAACTCGGTACCTGGTGGGAACACACGTATTTAGTTATTTTCACAACAGTAGCTATACTGTAGGAAATACAAACTTTTTTTATACACTTCTAAACATTTTTCTTGTGTACCTTAACTGACGTGAGTAAATTTATAATCACTTCCTGGATATTTTTCATATCTATTGTGTTCGTCATATTGAACACTTCGTGTACACTTTTTCGTATAAGTTAGGGTGTATCAATTGATTAGAGAAAAGTTTTGGCGAAATAAAGTGATGATTTTGAAAAACTGAATTTTAGTTGGTAGGGTGAAGGGACGGGAACTGAGTGTTGGGTAGCGGGTAAAGCAGAGGGAAGTTAGAATGTTGTTTTCCTCCTTCTTTCTCTTTGTATACTCCCTCTTTCTCTCTCTCCTTATCGCTCTTCTCTGTGTGTTGGTGAGCGCGGCTATTTCCTTTACCTCCTCAAGGTTCTTTATTGGAGAGCAGTGAAGAAAGTACTTCTCTTCACCACTTCAGCACCGCCGACGATGGAGATTAACATTTGTTTTACGCAGCCAACTAAAGAAATTAAATTTGGTGGTAGTGTAGATATGACGTATGACTAAAACTTTACGTTTTCATACCAACAGGTATAGCTTTGCTCGTGAGCGGGGCCTACGGAATACAGAGTTACATTCTTTTGAAATTAACAGTTTAGAAAACCAACTTGAGTCGAGTCGAGATGCTGCTCGACTCGAGTCCAGCCGAGCGACCACTCGGAACTACTTGAGCGTAAACCTAGCTTCTGCTCATAAGTCGTGTTGAGCAGCAGCTCGCTACTACTAGAGCTGCTGTGTCCAGTTGCTAGTCAAAGAAGCTTGGAGTCGAGTCGGGTCGAGCGCTCAGAACCTGTTCAAGTCGAGTCGAGCAGTAGCTCGGAATATGCTTGAATCGAGCAGAGTCGCTGCTCAGTGAAACTCGAGTGGAATTAAGTGGTCACTAAGTACCTGCTTGAGTCGAGCCGAGTCAAGTCGGTGCCTAGATAGTATGCCAGCTTGCAACAAGGTTGTCACTCACTTGTTTTCAGCTTGTCGAACATCATTTATTAAAGTGAACGTAGCAAACAGCATGAACGAAACTTGTTGGAACCACATAAGTGGCTTGACTGTTATAAATAATATAATTTAAGCTCGTTAGAAAGAAACAGTTATGCGAGGAAGCTTGTCAAACTTGAAATTGATTTGAATTCTGTTTCTTTGCACTTCTGCTGTGGTCTCAGGGCAATGAAGTCCCTTCACGCGCTAGAACTGTTCCGACCTAAGCCAACTACCATCCTTTTACTACAGGTGTGTCTTGTGATCTGATGAACTAACTATAAATAGCGCTTGGAAAGCCAGCTAGCGTGTATGATTCCGTGGTCTGGCAACTACAGCATCGGATTGACGTGCCAGCGGTCCGCGGATCATTCCCACCCAGAGCAATACTTTTTTAAAAAGAAGTACATCATGATTTTCCTTCTTGTGATTTCATTATGATTTCCTTGTCAAGACTATTTCAACTTTGATTCTTGTAAACTAGAGCTTGATTCAACGAATAGCGACTTGATGCAAGCGTTAGACCCGCAGCTTGAGTCGAGCGGATTGACATCACTAGTCCAGTTATAGTACTGTTGTGCAAACAGTGGCCTTAAAGAGTTCGCACAGAAACTCGAAATCAGCGGGATGGCATCTCCAGCAAGTCACTTCCTCGGGAACAACACTTCTGTGGATTGGCACAGAGAAATATAATAGCATAAATTTGCAGACAAGACAAACTAATACGATGAATCAATCCAATAAATACATTAATACCTCGGACGCCACCCAATCGAGCAGTAAAATTAATCTTTAAACGGTTCCCAGACCCTGACTGATTGGCAATCCGCACGGCATAACCACCGATTTCCAGATATATAAAATTACGGTTCGATTGCGTAGAAGATAGGGATTAATATGGTAGTGAGACATAAATTAAAAAAGTTCTACTCTACACTGTAAAAATAGGAGACACAACGTTCATCCAAAAAATGGAGGCAGCTGAGCTGCCTCCAAATTTTGGATTAACCTACATTCAGCCAGTTTTCGGTTGAACGTTTTACTCTCTGTACAATTTTAAAATGCGTGTATACATATATATGAATGTTCCAACGTATTTAATTCAATCCGAGCATTTTTTAAAAGTAGAAAAGAATAAAAGGAAATATTCCTTTAAAATTAAAAATAAAAAAAAATAGTTGAAATGGTTGGGTTTCGATCCAGGGTCCACAAGCACACTGGTCAGACGCCCTTGCCACTTCACTACGATGGCAGTTGGTGTCTCTGGCTTTCCGAGAGAGTTATGCGCTTACTGTCAAGGAGGTTGATTATTAACACGTTTTTTATTTTACTACGAGGAATGTCTCGTGAAAAAAGGAGAGATACGTTTGCTCCAGTGTAAAGATGTATACCCAACTTAATTTCTCGGTCCACCAGTAAACCGTTTGCTGTTCACAGTGTAAAGGCAATGTAAACACTCAAAATGGCGGGACGTTCAGTGACAAGCAAGTAACGTTACTCCTGTTACTGGATTATAGAATATCCAACTAAGGCTTACACTTCATCCACAAAAGTACGTAACCTAAAAATTGCCTGTTTAGCTTACACTTCGGTTAGAAAATGACCGAATTTTAAGCGTAAAATAAGTTGAACGTTCACGGACAAATCACTTTGGCCAGTTTCAACCCATTTTCAATTAACGTTAAGCTATTACAAAGAAAATGATAAACTTTAAAATGGAGTTAATTTGACCAATCTTTCTACTAAAAGGCTTACACTATATCCACGTTTCAGAGTAAATACAACAAAACGCTAATTTTCGACTTTTATTTCTCCATAAAGCGGAGTAACTTTCATCCATTTCGTGTTTCCACTTTTTACAGTGTACGAAAAACAGAGATTCAAATTACACTTCAGGAGGAATTGAGATCTAGCTCTAGACTCACAAGATAATATGCAGATTTCCGGGACAAATGTAATAACTCTTTATTAACTGAATTTTGCTGCTTCTCTCATTTGTTTGGTGGTCTCTCTAATGCAGATTCTGTTCGTGCTCCACTAAATTCTTATTCGTTTTAACCACCCAAATTCAGAACCGACTCCCCCAACCCGTGCATAGAACGGTAACAGTGGGGAAACAACGTCTATCCAAGAGACGATAATAGGCTCTTGGCCAAAATAAGAACGGTAATAGTTAGTTCTTTTCAAATCTCTAAAAGAAAATAGCCGGTAATCAGCTCCTTTCGCCTACGGCTTCGGAACACCCAGTCGCATTCCGAATAGGCCTATCTTTAAACTGAGACCGGTAATGAGTCCCAGTGACCTATCTGTGAATTTAAATCAGTGCTTTCTTTCAAATCTGCCTGTTCCTTTTGCCTGGATTCGAACCTGGTCTTGCTTCCACAGAAGGCACAGGTTTGAAATAAGCACTTACAAGCAAAATGTTAAATCCGACAGCTTCCCTATCTAAATATTTCAATGACAAATATATAATATATCTTATCATCAATCTATATAAAAAACTAACTCTTAAATCACAATCAGAGCAGCTAAAAAGCTTCACAACAATTAATATCATATTCTCCATAACTTCCTCTCTTCTGCTTTGTGGGAGGGCTTGGAGTGTAATGAAAAATCTACTTAAACTCCCCATACAAATGCGCCGACTGGAAAATCGACTTTAGCAAAGGAAAACTGGGACTTGCAATGCACTTGGTCGACGGTAATAGTCTTCCAGGGTGCCCCTTTCCCTAGTACTGAAATATCCATGAAACAAAACCACCCAGTCTCTATAGAATTCGTTATCAAGCGAAAAACCTAGATTGAGTTTGTTTCAACGAAAATAAAGGGGGGGGGGGGGGTAAATCCAACTCGCATACCCACATTCGAAAAATATCTGGCTAAGTCCCTGTGAGGGTCGCAACGGCAAAGTAGCTTTCCAAGAAAATAAAAAATAACGTTTCCCGTGCTCACAATGAATTTTTTAAAATAAAACTGAACTTTAACGAATCATCAAAAAAATAACCGTGAACGTAACGGGAATCGAACCATTGATCCAGTGAGCTCTCTCCAAAAAATCGTATCTAGCATTAATGTTCATATTACCTGAACCGCTGTCTTAGCTCGATTCTCTCTACCTCCGAGAATCACCCAGCATGGCGGCCCACTGGTCTTACCTCGACGATACTCCTCCGACGTCATTGTTAATACTGAATTCTGCGATCTCCCCACATAAAATTTAAATGTTATATAGTATTCTAACGCAAGAACCTACCGACCGCCAAGAAGAGGAAAGCAAGCCAGCCGCAGCTCTACACAAGAAAAACGATCTGCAAGAAAAAAAAACGGCTATTCACTCCCCCAGAGTTTTATTCGTACTAAGGAAGAAAGAAAAAAATGTCCGAGAGAAATCGCTGACTGCTCAAAACGGATTTCTCTGCGATCAGTTGAAAAGATATTCGAAAGAAAAAAAGCATAGAAGCATACAAATTGTTACAAACGGGATTTTACAAAATTTGAATATTAAATTTACATTACATTCACATGAATAAATATTTAAATATGTCCCCGGCCATACCTTATACCTATTACACACATACATACATACATAAAATTCAATAATAATAATTAGAATTAACATAATAAAGTAAATATGCATACAATTAATATGTACATTAAATTATTGACAGAGGAGTTGTGTGGCTCTGTCACACAACAGTACTGTTCTGTACTGGTGTATATTGCTTTAACCCACTAAACTACGAAGATCACACTCTTATGAAGTTCAATGTAAAAACAAGTAAGCTGAAGTTGATCAGGACATAACGTAGTCTAAAAAGTAATATTTAACAAACAAGGCCACAAGTTTTGAGAACTGACCACACAGACATGATAAACTCATCACACTTCTTACACAGATTACTTACACTTTCAGAACATAAACCCAATAATTCCAACGAAGATATGTACAAAATGTGTAAAATAAACGTATTTTTTACAATGTAAAGTGAATTTTGAATTCTTTTGCGGAATGGAGAAAAATACATCCATGTTACGACATCGTCTTAATTTCAAGGAAGAACATCTTAAGAAAAGACACTTGTCCGACATTTTGAATAAGATGCATCAACTTCCTTGTCAAGACAGGATATTTAAAATCCTGATAAATCTCTTCACATACGATGTAGCACCTGATTGTGGAGAGAAAAACATGTGAGCCCACGTCTTGATCTCTCAACACATGTGTACTATGTATGTGTTTGAGCGTACGTCACGAATAGAATATTTCTTCCTTCCACTTTTTTTGCTTTTTAAAATGTAAGGGAAATGGAATCCACGTTTATTTTCATTCTAGTATTTATAGAACATTTACAGTTTATAACTCACAAATACCTTTAATTATTGCTTTCAGCTGTGAGAATGTGATGTGTGTGTGTTTTTAAGGGAAATAGTTTGGAAACTGTCCTCTGATTTTTATTTTCTAGAGATGTGTTTCTTGAAAGGAAAGATCAGAAATAGAATATAGCTACTTACCAAAATAGTCATCTTCTACGTTACTTCGTGCAATTTTAAAAAAATAGTTAATTTTGAGATCTGCCTAGTTCAAACAAGATCGTCTTATTTTGTCTTATCTTTTCTTTAAGGGCCATCGCGAGAATTATATTAGGCCAACTTATTAATTTTGTTTGTCTATGTGCTGTCTTTAATGCAGACTAGCACCTGAATGAAAAGAATGTACAGAAAAGCTGATATCTGGTTCGCATCTAGTGACGCTGTTTCTGTAATATACTTCGCAGATCCCTTATGGTGTACCGTGAGTCACGTGCTAGGAACTGAGTTTATGATGATAAGTAGATGAAGTGAATTTGACAAATTTGACGACTTTGGTCTTCATAAATAAAGACCGCGAAGTCCACTGACCATATTCAAATCCTTTTAGTCAATACTCCAAATATTGATGGACGTCTATCAACTGATGTACTACAAGGCAATGATGTACGAAAATGGATTATTTCAGACAATTTTAGCCGGAGGTTTTCCTCTATTACAAACAAATTAACCATGCAAATCTGATTACTATGAACCTTCCGCCATCTTTCGGAAGTGATTAAAATATCTTCCTCTGTCCCTATTTTTTAAAAGATAAAATCTGTCATTAAACTAACTAATGATGTTTAGTAAACTAATTACTTAATTTAAATTTTGCCGTTTTCAGTCTTTTCTTTAGTTTTTACAGCACGTGCGTCCAGTTATGACTTTTCAAAACAGATAAAATTTGCTAAAAACTATGTCTAATATTTTATATTTCATTTTTACTTTACAGGGAGATAATAGCAACTTTCATTGATATCTTAAAGTTTTGTTATGTCTGTAATCCTGTATATATTTTTTTCAAAAGAAACGTCCTTACGTAAGTCAATAGTATTCATATAACATAGTCAAATCTACACATGAGAGTTAGAAGCACGTAAGTCACAAATTCTTGTTTCCGAAAAAAAACCTACTACTTCCTTTCACATAGAAACTAAATAAAAAAACTGCATAATAGACATATTTAACATGTTTACGATAAGAATCGAGAAGCCATTATTGAATTATGCTGTACAAAACTGAATTCATCATGCTTTGGCCAAAATTTGGACTTACGCGCATCTAGCTCTCAGGTACAGAAATATTGATAAACTATATTCTTTGGGCCATTTTTAGTAACTGGTTCTGCGAAATGCTTTTCAAAAATCCACAAACATTCATGACTCATCCGGCATTCGAACTCGAAACCTTTTGGACGCTAGCCTGAAGCGTCATAACCCCACGACCACTGAGCGTAGGCTGGCTATATAATATGGTTTCCTACATTACACTATCGCTAGTTTTCTCGTAAACAGTTTCGATGAAGGATGTTCCTATTTTTTTAAAGAGCAAGACAATGTCTTCGCGAGTGCCAATAGGAAACTGTTCACCACATGCCAGCTCGTCATACTCGAAACGTCTGTGTTACACAGCTGGTTGGTTATGTGTACAAGCTACCCGCTTCCCCACTACCAAACACGGACACACGCACACACACTTCCTAAGCTTGGATTGTTATAAATTTATCAACGACCTTCTGACTAGGAAATTGCATTAATAGTGCGTATCCGTCCATCAGCACATTCCAACGCAAATAAATTGTTTGTTCGTTGAGGGAGAGCTACGCGGGCGTTGTGGGTATGAAGGATTGGCGACGATGTTTGGAAATGAACTTTTTTTTTCTGTACTAGAAGAGAAATGAAACCAAACCGCTAAAAACAATAACTTTTAACAGATGTATTATTCATTCGCTTCATGCTGAAACATATTTTTCTTTTATAAGATGACATTTTCCACGCTATTGTTAGAGATTTGTAATGGTGCTTTGTGGATTGAGCGCCTACACATTTCAGTACAAACAGCAATTTCCAACTTGCAACGCGTCCCAGTGTGTCTTTTTATTTTACAAGTTAACTGATGCAAGAGGAAAAAAAGAAGAGAAAAATTACATCAGCGGTAAGTTAAGAATTAAGAAAGGCGTTCCCAAGGCTAACGATCAAACAATCACAATGAAACAGCATTCAAGAATTCAAAGCAATCCTTATCACTCTGAAGTTTGTTTTAGTTCATTGCAGTTTATGAGAGAATTAACAGTTTTAACCTACCTTTAAGATTAGCCTAGACAACGGATATTACAGACAAGGGGTCCCTAATACTCACTCATCCTCTTTTCCCTCTCTTTCCTGCCCCCCTTGCCGATTCTGTTGTGTCGATAACGGCAGATACTTCGATTCAAACTTGGCTTTCTCCACGTTCCTTTCTATCACTGTTAACCTATATTTTTTCCCTTCTTACTGTCTTTCCGTATTTTTTTGTCACTTAACTTTTCCTATTCAACTGACGGTCTCCAATCTTCTTCTCACTCACATTTAGAAGGCTTCCAACTTTATTTCATCACTTCTTCGTAAGTGTTCAGCAGGAGCGTATCCTGTGGACTATCTACGCTACCACTGCAGCCTAAGTTTGTGAACAAATATTTTGATCTGCACAAGTAATATTAATTTACGTGAAAAGGAGGCCAAAACATCATCATCAATACCCTCTTTCTACTTATTACTTTGCCTAGTGGTAGTCCAAAATACGGAAATATGCCACTGGTTTCGTATACACAACATAATACCGTATACGAAACATTTGAAATCATTCGTCTAGCTTTACTGGGTGTAATCAGTCAAAATTTTGTCAAAGAAAAGAGGAGAGGGCAAGAACTTGAGTAATTTTGAAACTTCTAATATTTTATGAACAGTGTTGAGTGTTGAAAACGAAATTTGGAAAAGTAACACGAATATGAACACCTTTTTGGTGGAAACCAAAACAAAGTTGCGGAGGTGGTTAAAGCTTTAATTAATTTACATTAAGCATTATGAAGAGAATTGTTTACTGAGTCATTATTTGGATACTTGAACATCAGTAGTATTAGAAATAGAGAACCTTAAAGAAGAAAGTGTACTAAAATTATGGAATTCATGAATAAGACATAGAGCTTCGCTGAGGTGGGGATTTAATAGACTATTTCACAGTTTCTCGACTTTTCGTGCTACTTATTTTCATCCGAAATTCCAGTTGTTTTTTTAAAGCAATTTTCCTAGTAGCACATAAACGTTGAGAAATGGTGGATTCAACGTTAGTCCCGCTACGTAATTTTAACGTTGTATCTGTACCGAAATGTCCACCTGTTCAACGGTTTATTCGACGTTTAGAATCAACATAGTTTTCAACGTCAAGAAGTGGAGAGTATTTTGGAAACGCCTGGAGTATTTTGGAGTTAGTTCGACGCTCTAACCCCTTGGCCACGAGGAATCATCATATTTATTAAAGCTATTCCTTTTATGTTACGAAGACTCACAACGTTACTCTAATCCCGAAAGTGATGCCATCTATTAGCAATGTTGTCAAATATCTGATGAGCCGGGAGGGGAGAAAAAAAATCAACGAACAAACAGAAGATACAATTATTAATTCTACACCCTGTGACATTCCAACCTATACTAGCATGATCACTCCCTCCACACACACACACGATTTCAGGGCAGTTTTCCCGAATTAAGACATCAAAGCCCGGCTCTGATTTTTCTCTCTCTGATTTGAAAAATAAATATGTTTCGAAAATTTTTATTGTTTTTATTAGACTTCTGTCTAGGGCTATTTTCAGGGGTCCTAATTTTGTATTCCCTACTTTTTCGCTTAACCCTTGCACTGTACTCCTTTTTATTATTAATATTTCTCTTTTCTAATATCATATTAGGATTTTCTGATTTACATACACCCTCTCATTTCAAAACTTCTAATTCAAGGAGTATAAATAAACACTATTAAGAATGGAACATTTCTTCACAAAGTTGGGTAAGGAGGGAGAAAAAAGGTAGCCAAATTGACAGTTGCCACAAGGAAGAAGTTGAATTATTCCGATCTTCTCTGGAATCACTGGAAAAAATATGGTCGCCTAGCCTATATACTTCAGAGAAAGTTTTTGTAACATAAAAGGAATAGTAAAATAGTAGTTACTTGCTAGATTGCTTCGTTGATGAGTGGCTAGCGTCATGAGCGGATTTTTCCGTAATTCAAGTACCGTAATGACGAGTGCGGACAGTTCCAGCTTCGAATCCCATTGCAGACGCATGGAAAATTTACAAACTTTGTGCTCTCTTTTAGTCAAATGCAAAACGTGGTTTTGAGCCGTTGAACAGGTGAGCAAATACAACATTACAAAAAAAAGTTGCTCATGTCTCCTTCTAGTCGTTGAAGACTACATTGATTCTAGACTTTGGAAAAACCCTTGAATAGGAGGACATTTAGGTACATATATAACGTTAAAATTACGTAACAGGACTAACGTTGAATCCACCGTTTTTAACGTTTGTGTGCTACTCCTACTAGGGTTCAGTTCGGCATTCAAATAGGAAGGAACGATTATAGGGAGAAATCCCGTAATTGAGAATAACACTCCCCCCCCCCCCCGTTAACAATAATTTTTCGTTGATTTATAGAAAATTATTCCAGTGATTCAAGTAGTCAATGCCTCATGCAGTAGACGCCCTTGCCTGTGTTTACTCTAACATACCATTTTCATTAAGTCATCTATGACGAATATCCGCCTTGTTTAGGTGTCGCTGGACGTAAGCTATTTCAACTTTTAAAACCTGAAATGTATTTCTTTTGATTAAGAACGATAAGAAGTGCGAACTGGATTGTTTAGTATTCAAACGAAATA
>JAGDQP010014837.1:0-40517 GCA_022664845.1 Lepisma saccharinum | reverse complement strand
AAAAAAACCTCATGGACCGAATTTCCATCTGCGAATCGCTGCTGAATCGCAACAAAAGCGACCCATTTCTGAAGCGGTTGGTGACTGGTGATGAAAAGTGGATCACTTACGACAACGTCACGCAAAAACGGTCGTGGTCGAAGCGCGGTGCGCCGGCGCAAACGGTGCCCAAGCCAGGATTGACGGCCAGGAAGGTTTTGCTGTATGTTTGGTGGGATTGGCAGGGAATTATCTACTATGAGCTGCTCCCCTACGGCCAAACCCTTAACTCGGAACTATACTGTCAACAATTGGGCCGTCTGAAGGCAGCAATCGCCCAGAAGCGCCCAGCTTTGGCCAATAGGAGAGGCATTGTGTTCCACCAGGAGAACGCCAGGCCACACACATCGATAGTGACTCGCCAGAAGCTCCGGAAGCTTGGTTGGGAGGTCCTTATGCATCCACCTTATAGTCCGGACCTGGCACCGAGTGATTACCATCTGTTCCTGTCCATGGCGAACACGTTTGCTGGTGAAAAATTCGCTTCAAGAGAGGCTTGTGAAAATCGACTGTCTCAATTTTTTGCCAATAGGGACAAGGGCTTCTACAGGGCTGGAATGGTAAGATTTTTGGGGGGTACACGCTGCTCAATAAAAATCCGGATTTGGGAACACGTTCCTTTATATTTATGCACTGAGGTGGGTACACGCTGTGATTTATACTATTAGGTGGGTACACGGCGTGTACCCGCGTATACCCTCCATTCCACCCCTGGGCTTCTATGAGAGAGGCATCATGATAGTACCTTCCAAATGGCAACACGTTATCGAACAAAACGGCGCATATGTGACCTAAATCGGATCATTCTAACTATGGTAAGTCAAGCCTTCAATGTCATGCAAAAATAATGGATTACTTTTTAGTACACCAGATACAATGCTTTCTGAAAATTTTTGGAGCTCTTTAGTACCGTATAAAGAAAAAAAATGTCACGTTAAATGGATTTTAAAGAACTGGGTGTTATACAAACACGACGCGTGGTTAATCAGCTTATGTTACTCTACTGTGAATCTGAATAAACATTCTGTTCAAAATTAGAATGTATTACTATGAGTAAGTGTGAAGATATATGCCCTACATTGCTCTATTGCTGATTATATAATTGATAATCGTTCCAAATAGGCCTATTCAATTCAGAGTATTATGATCAACAAATATATTTTGTGTATGAAACTACATTTCATTTGTTGTATTCTGTCATTCCATTGATTGCCTTAGTAATCCAGAAAATAAAATACATTCCTACCACTTTTCTATTGTA
The DNA here is from genome assembly GCA_022664845.1 of Lepisma saccharinum. Taxonomy (NCBI): domain Eukaryota; kingdom Metazoa; phylum Arthropoda; class Insecta; order Zygentoma; family Lepismatidae; genus Lepisma; species Lepisma saccharinum. The sequence continues at coordinate 39,217 of JAGDQP010014837.1, read as the reverse complement.
AAATAAATTACCATCACTTTACTATTATTGTGTAACGAAATGCCAACCGGATCTTCGTTATATACTCAACAATATTTACAGTAGCTCCTATGGCCAGAATCCAGAGCAGAGAGGCAAAAAGCATAATGGGTGAGTCCGACAAATCTTCGTTAAGAAGTTGCAAGATATTTTTTTTTAGATTCGCTAAATTATTAACTGAAGTTTGTGAAAAACACAAAATATCTGTTAAGTAGTGAATATTAGTGATTAAAAAAAAAAATCGATTTCGTCAATAAAACCACGTTTTTTTTAAAAACAAAAAACAACAACATGTTTGCTGTTTTTTTACCCAAAATTTGCGTTTTTTCCAGGCCTTTTAAACACTACTACAACCTAGGAGTGTTTTAATAGCAGGTGTAAAAGGAAGGATCGGGCTTCACAAAGAACTCTTTGTCGTATCTCAGAACACTTCATAATTACGATAAATTTTCCAAAAACGAATAATTTCGTCATTATTCCACTTCAAAATCTTAATTTAATCTCCCACGATGGCTGAACTAGCAGCTAGCAAACTCGTAGTGTAGTCCCACGATATTGTTATTATCAGCGAATGATTCACGTGACTGCAAACCAGCGCGCTCTCTGCTAATAGAATTGAACAGTAGGGGCTAGCAACGATAGCAGGAATGAGATAATAGCAGCTCGTAGATGGTCAAACGACGCTAATTTGCCCTCGAATGCTAGCTGGTAACGCTATTAGCAGCTATTACTAGCGTCGTTTGGCAGAGGCTACAGACTTCCTCTGCTAGTTGACTGCAATGCAAGCAAGCAAGCTGCAAGTTCATGAAAACTTCAAAGCAGACAGAAGACTCCGTATACTGTTACTCGAATTCACCTGCAGTGTTACCAATTCAGTCATCTTTCAGGTTATATATTTTGGGTAAGGAAATAAAAAGATATCTTTTTTATTTTTTGTATAACAGTGTATAGAGTAACTAAATGGAACTTAATGTATTAATTTGTTTTAGATTGGCCTAAGTGATTTCAAAATAATGTAAATGAGCTGTTTCATCTGGTTGAAACACGATTTTTATTACGTTTTTATTCCTATCAGTAATACTAGCTCTGTGATGTACGGGCTGGCAAACAGTGCTTTTTCATTCGTATTCGATTCACCTTACAGTGTTACCAGGTAAGTGTTTTTTATTTAATTTATCTTTTCCATATTTTCCTTTAGATACAAGTATTGACTGCCTTTATTCTCTCGCAGTGATTGATCTAGTCCCTTTTTGTAGAGAAATTAAAGAACTTGGCTTATGCTTTAGCTCTTCTCATTGGCAATTCATTTGGCGTTGCGTTTGCACAAGAGGGAAAAACTTTAGTTGATATGGACCAGTCTATTAACTTTGGACTTCGGCCCGTCACGATTTGCGTCATAGCTATTTCATAATCATAATTTATTGCTTTCTTCAGAACGTATGTTGTGAATCTCTTTTCTGAATTTTTTAGTATATTTTTAAAGTATATTGTCACCTTCCCGGATTCATGTATTCTTCTATTGAATAGAAGGATCGTTTTGTAAGATATTTTTTATTTTACTTTTGAAATTTGGTGCCGATTTGCTGGCGTGGGTAGCTTCCTATATGTGAGCTTAGATTTTCTTTAAATAACTGTTGAATATTTCTGTATTATTGCCGGATTTCTAAATCTTATATAAGACTTTCATTATTTACTTGATTGTTTGATGATACCTGTAGTAATCCAGAGTTTTTGCTTACAAACCTAACCTGGTTCTACATTGTTTTAGGGGAAGTCTAGATTAAAATTGTACTTGAAATTGTCCAGGAAGGCATTCGAGGCCTCATTTACATAATTTACCTCATACATGTGATCCCATATTTCCTTACTAATTAGGTTGGTAACAAGTTCGCAATTTTTATTGCTAAATATTCTCTTTCGCTGGTAAGACTTGTTTGTGGGAATTTGTTTGCTAGAGTTTGAGTTGTGTATTTTAACAGTTTGGGCGAAGTGATCAGAGAATCCAGTACTTAACACATTTAGCATGCTATTTAAAATTTTGACAGGAGTTCTTGTTCAAGTGTACTTTCTGTGTTTTATGTGCCCCTAGTGGCTACTTTGTCTAATGGACGCACATCACATATATTTAATAATGTAGGTAATTGATTGTCTATATTAGTTTTAAGAAAGTCAATATTAATGTCTCCCATAACTTCTAATGTTTTATTTTTGTTTTCGTAGTAGTCTACTATTGTTTCAAGTTTTTTTAAGAATAATTTTAAATCACTGTCCGGAGTTCTCTACACAAACAATTATATTTTACTAATTCTATTATGCTGGATTCAGTGTTTTTCTATGTTTAGGTGATGACCGTGCTTTGGACACCAAATCTACAATATCCTTCCTCTTTCCATATCTGATCCACAAAAAGTTTATATGATATTAAAGTTACGGAAATTTAGTTTATTTATGTTAAAAGCCACACCCATGCCCCTGGGGTGGGAGAAAGAAAAAGAAAGTGGAATTGGTCTCAGAGTTATAAATTATATATAACAGAGATTATTCTAAAGATGTATCTATCTTAAAAAAGAATTTTGCTCTTTTTCTTTTGTTTAAAGAACAAAATCTTATCATACTACTTGTTAGTAACATCTTGCTTATATATGTCTATAAAAATGTACTTGTTATTGAAACAATTTCACAAGCAGCATTCAAAAATTCTAGAATGTATTCAATCTGGTACTGTTCAAAAGAAGTTACTCCTAAAGCATGACTGAAAATGTTTCTGATATTTAGATTTTGAAGCAAAGGCCTACGAAACTTTTTATTTCTGGATAAAAATGAGTTATTTTACAATTAAAACTTACAATATATGCCTGATTTACTAACACTGTGTACAACATATTGTCATGGGTTTACCTAATAAGCGACGTTATGTTTCCGAGAGCTTCTCTGAAATTATGAATTGATATATGTAATTGTAAAAGGTTTTACTTCTAGCCGAAATGCTCTTGGTTTTCTTAAAATAGTAAATGTTTGAAACTATTATGTATTATTAGTGTTTGTAACAAATACATCTATACGGGGTTTATGTGATGTACACCGACAAACTTTTGGAAGTGATTCCGAACATCAAAACAAAAATAAAATTCCTGTGAGAAATTGCAGTTTCGGAGCTACAGGCTGCCGGAGGCGTGGAAAAATGAATTTTAGATCTTCATATTTCTAACACCGGAAACATTAGAACTGATGCGGCATAGTACCTTGAAAATTTTTAAGCCTGCTCTATGTAGAAATGTATATTACAAAAGTCCGCGTTTGTCGTACAACGGAATCCTCGTATGAAATAAAGGATTTTGTAATATTTCTGATGTACAGGTAGGTCGGAAAGGGCACGAATAAAAGGATTTCCCGTGTGAGTAAGGATAATATACGTCATCCCCAGCATAGTATCGTCATCTTTGATAAATAAACTTTGATGAAATGATGCAATTGTTACTCCTGCTTATTATGCAACTATATTTTGTTTACAAAATCGTTCAGTGAACAGAATCTACTTCAAATATCGACTCTCCGCAAATGAATTATTATGTCCTGCTGGAAAGCAGATGCTCCCGTTTATTCTCATTTTGATCCATCTTTATTTCAGACAACTTCTGGGAAACCCCTAATACCTTATTGGAATCCCTTTCGCACCAATTGTGGAATTTTGAAATGTTCATTTTTTGATAGTGACGAGTTAAAAGTCTTTGAGGGTACCATGTCTCATTATGTCTACTATTCATGGTGTTAGAAAGATAAAGCTCCAAAGTTCATTTGCCCCGCATTCGTCAGCTTGTTTCTCCGTAACTACGTACATATCGAAAATTCGTCACAGGATCTTTATCTTATTTTGATGTCGGGAGTGAAGGCATTATTCATGCTGATTTTAACATTTGAAAGTTTGTCACATTTCCTTTATAACGGAACAATAATCTTTTAACATACTTCAAAGACTCTGTAGTACTCCTGAATTAATTTTCATTCGTTTTTGTTATGCTTAACACTGCATATGTTGTATCTTAAAAAGGTCTCGCTTATCACTATTCTCAAGGATAGTTTCATGTAATTATTGGATTGGTTTGTTGAATATCGTCTATCTTTATTTCAGTTCTAGAGACGAACCGTTATAAGGAGTAAATTGGCAAGTTGTTTTACAAGCTAATCTTTAAAGCTACAATTCCTTTTTGCATTCTTAATATCTGAATGACGTCGAATCTTTCAAGTTCCATTGAATTATAAGTTAAATCAAACTACAACCAAAGTCATATTATACGCTGGGAAACGTTTGACTTCAAATTTTTGTGCCACATAACTAATTACTTTGGCGTCTCTCTATTATGTTAAATTTGTAAAAATCTACACATACACGCCCAGCCGAGTTTTGAACACAATATCTTGGAGATACTGGCCAAAAATAAAACACACGGCATGAATTGTGATGTCACATAAAGAAATATAAACAATTATATTTTCTTTGAAATTTTGTTAAACATTTTAGTAATTATAGTGTTGTATTTTACAAGCTCGTGCTTCCTCATTTACGACATATTAAAAGGAACATAGATTTTAGCGCACTAGATACTGTAGATTAAGTTAAAAGGTAAGATAAAATCAATAATATGGGCTGTAACAGCAAGTCGATTAACTTAAACATGAGTACTCATATATGAAACTCCTCTGTGAATCCTTAGTATTTTAAAGCTATATGTACAAGAAGTTTAACTTTAGTAGTTTTGCAGTCAAAATTACGTTACCCTTATTGAAGTTTCAAACTGCTGGATTGTGTAAATTTAGATTTACTGCTTTTAGTCAAAAGGTCTTTCGCATATATGGATTTTCATGTGCCGATTCAAGGCGCTAGATTGTGTAAATTTAGCTCCACAGCTTTTACAGTTAAAAGGTCTGTTGCCAGTATGGATTCTCATGTGTCGTTTCAATTCATAATTTTCCGCAAATTTAGTTCCACAGCTTTTACAGTTAAAAGGTCTCTCACCAGTATGGATTATCATGTGCCGTTTCAATGCATAAGTTTGCCGAAATTTAGCTCCGCAGCTTTCACAGTTAAAAGGCCTTTTCCCAGTATGGATTATTATGTGTTTTTTCAAATGGCCACGTTGCTTGAATTTAGCTCCACAGGTTTTACAATCAAAAGGTCTCTCGCCGGTATGGATTCTCATATGTTGTTTCAAGACGCTGGATTGTGCAAATTTAGTTCCACATGTTTGACAATCAAAAGGTCTCTCGCCGGTATGGATTCTCATATGTTGTTTCAAGCCGCTGGATTGTGTAAATTTAGTTCCACATGTTTGACAATCAAAACGTTTTTTCTTTGTGTGATCAATCATGTGTCGTTTCAAGCTACCGTTTCTGGCAAATTGGGATCCGTAAATCCTACACTCAAAGGGCTTTTTGCATATCTGGATATTCTTTTGAGTTTTCAAACTACCGCATTTTGAGGATTCCGCTGGATATGATTTACGTGCTAAAGTTTTCTCCACACAGGATGGTTCACATTTGTCTTTAGATGTGTTGAAATTATTTAAAGGTGCTTCTAACGGAGCAAAATTTGATATTTCCTCGGCCTTTGTTTGCTTTGTGTTAGCGCTGTTAATATCATAAATATTTTTGTACATACACGAAGAAGCTACTCGTTTATTTTCTATATCCGACGAAAGGGAGTCTGGAAAATACGAGCTAATATTCGATATTATGTTCAAAGATAATAGATCTAAATGTTTGTCCTCTTCAAATCTGTCTATGTTGTCATTACATTTTCCGCTACAACCCTGAAAGAGAGATTTAGGAAATATCGAACTAAATCACAGCTATATACATTGGAGTCAAATTAAATCTGAGCAGAAGATATCTCATTTGCAATAACTAGACATGAAATATTATAGGCTATTAAAATGTTACATCTATCCCAAGAATCTAGGCGAGTTATTTATAAGTGCGAATGAGAATTTAAAAAGAAAATTAGAGATAACAAAAATCGCAATGCACACCACCTCGCCAATTTCTTACGCAGAAATCACTTCATTAAAAAAATAATTGTGGGGAGAAAGATTGACATCGAATATATTGAAATTTCATATCAGAAGCTACTTATGATTATTACTATAATAATAATAATAATAATAATAATAATAATAACAATCATTACTATAATAATAATAATAATGTCAATAGCCATATATATTCATTATTAGTATCACAGTTTATTATTTGTGCTACAACTAATCATAAATATTAAAAACTATTAACTAAAAATACTTTGCAACACTGATGTTCAGAATTCCTCACGAGTATTGAGGACGAGCGTTGTACATTTTGAATTCATTGTTGAAAGTGCGATGCTAAGTTCATACGTAGTATTGACTTTCCCTAGGACGATTTACTGGGTACAATTTTGATTATGACTTATTAAAGTAACACGGGTTGGCATTATTTGTCGAGATATAACGTTATTTATAACGAAACGTGCTGACTGGACGCTACTAGCTTGATTTTACATATCTTCAGATTAACCTTTTTTGGTTTGATGAAACTTTTAATTTTTAGAAAATTGATCACTAATTTTTGTTTACCTTATCAATATATGAATTACGGGATAGCTAATTTAAGATTTCTGGAAAACCATTTCGTAAAAGGAACATAACCGAAGTATGACATTACAAAAATATCTGCGACTAAGATCTAAAAGCGCGTAAGTCACAAATACTCGTCGGGAAAAAACTTGCTTTCACATAGAAACTAAATAGGCAAATTACGAAATAGACTTTTTCATTTACATTATTAACATGTTTACAACAAGAAACGAGCAACCACTATTTGAAAGCTTCTGAATGCTGTGCAAAACTACATTAATTATATTTTGGTCCAAGTTGGACATACGCGTTTTCAGATAGATATATAACAAAAATGAAAGATTGTCAAGGTCCAAACTGCTTGGAACTTACAAAGAATATTGATCTTTGTTTTCAGGGTTTCGAACAAAACTATAAAGCCGGAACGTTAAATAATTTAACACAGGCTCCTAACTTAGTTGTCCTATTAAGATCGTACGGTTAGGAATAGACTGACGACGCAAACAGGTCCTCGTAACGTGCCTAAATACAGCAATACTATTTTTGAGAAAGATATTTTTCAATTCTATAAAATACGAATCCCACCAGAGAAAAACTAAAACAAATCACATATTTTAGGAGGGAGTAAATAAATAACATTTCAGAACAACTCACCATTAAATGAGACTTCTGGTCCTCCAGAAACTCTCCTGGATTAACTACTGTACTAACGGACTTTTCCTGTTTTATACCTCTATGAATTTCTGGACATTTTCCATCACCTTTACTTCCATCTGTTTGGTCTAAAGCCTTTTGTATTTGTTCAATGATTTCTATTGATAATTTCAATTCGTTATCGCTTAATTTAACTTCAGGTTTCTCTACATTACTGTGTGTATACGATCCAGTTGTACAGGCTATCTGCAATAAAAAAATAATACGTTTGATACAAGAAAACAACAATAGGAATGGTAGTAAATAATCACCGAGGAGGGTAGGACTCCCACAGTTCATTCCTTTTAGAGAGGAACGGCACAGTAAAATTCTAACCTCGTATACTTGCATATAACAATATGAGTTCCACTTTTAAATTGTTTTCATTTCTCATTTGTTGTTTTCTACTCTTATTATTACCCTTTTAGAACTCTTTCGTATACGTATGCAATTTATTTTACTTCTTAACGTACAAAGGCTAATCTTCGTAATACTCAAATATCAAAGGGCAATATACTGCCTAACTTAACGTGAGGCTAAACATCTGTACTTATTGCATACGTGTACCCAATGGTCGGTTCCGAGGTACACAAGTGCGCAGCTGTGAAAAAGTCGCTGCGACGAAGTCATCAACAGCGGATTCACAAGAGACATTTCTGTTGTTAAAGCACCTCGTAACATGTTTACCTTATTTCACAGCTAAAGCAGGCCTACGTAAGTTCATTATATGAAGAAGAATCAAAGTCCGAAATGTCTCAAATACTTAATGATAGAACTTCTACCAAAACCTAGAATATTAATAGCCTTATGAATTATATAGTTTTGTGAAAAAAAAATATTGAACTTTGAGACTTGATTTTTCAAAGATTAATGAATTAATATTCATATATAATATCGCCGTTATTGAAAACTATTTACGTCCACAATTATATATACAATAGTATATATATTTAGAATAGAAAATATGTAGGACAGTGAGCCCAAGCAGACTAAGGGTGGTTGTATGACTTTTGAAAACAAAAATTGTTAATTTTAACATTTGATTAAAAAATACCTAACACTTTTTCGAATATAGATACAAATAAATACATGGTGTACTATCACTCTGCCAACGCCATGACATTTCAAGTTCTTGATAACCATCACCCAGGAAATGTTATTTTACTGGATTATTAATTTAATACATTATTTTGTTAACTAGTAAAGGCGCTGTCTCCCGTCTCGGGTGCACTTTTATGTGCCCTCAATTGGAATGCAGGGCGTTATTTTTTATACATAGCAGAATCAAAATCTTTTAGTCACTTGGTCTGGTTCATGGTTATTTAGTTGCCATAATGGATTCAATATGACTTATCCATAATTTATTTAAGGGCTCGTAACTAAGCCATTTCTTAAGCGATTTTGATGATTGTTTTTATCGTGAAAATGAGCTTACGATCTACTCTTTTAGTCCTTACAATGTTTTAGAAATTCCCAGCCTGCCCTGGAAAACAGGAAAACTGAACTTTTATAAGGAAGTTTCTACTTATTTTTGCAATCCTCTCAAAATACATAAAAATAGGTATTTCACAAAGAGAAAATTAGGCGCAGAATTTCGTAAGCTTTAATCTGGTTTGCTATACTCTGTAATACCTTTTTTAAAAAGTATCTGAAAAGAAAAACTAGCAGGCATACCCCAGAATTGTTATTTTAACGGATTATTAATTTAAAACATTATTTGTACCACAAATGTTCAGAAGTCCCTCACATGTATCTATGCTTTAATTTAGTTCCCTACCTTCTATTTTGATGAATTGGATTTATGCAGTTTTGAACATCTCCTTTCCTTTATCTTCCAAAACTTTTGAGACCGCAATGTTTATTAAGATTAGAAATGGGTCGATACCTGAATTTCTCGATATTCGACATTTGAAAGGTAATATAATATCTCATATTTAAGAATTTTTGGGTTAGCTTCCGAGCCCTAGATTACCTAAGGCACACTCCACTAATCCAACAATTGACCCATATTTCAAGTAGGCTATTGCAATGCAAAATTTTCAACAGAGAATAATGAATCGCCAAATATGTCCAACCTACGACCACCACAATTGTATTGACAGTGGACCACCATTTCCATATGATGTCAACAAATTTAGCAGTTTCATCATAACCATAGATGTCCTAGTATTTACATTAAAACACTTAACGCAAGCGATACCTGTTGCGTCTCTAGGTTCCTAAGGTACAAAATCCCACAGTTTGATTTGAACCAACTTCCTTAAACATCTTTAATGTTAGAAAAGTTCTCAGATGATTGAATTCAGCATTCTTAAACGACACTACTCGTACCTTGGAGGTTGCAGTTTTGCATTCAAAATCCGGAAGTTAGGAATTCATTCTTTTGATTCACCCAATTGTTCACCCAGTTCTTCAGCAGACAACATGGTCAACATTGGCATGGAAAAGGTACATTCCTCGTTTACTTAATGTCGAAACTGTTTTGGTTAATTTTATTATTGTCGGAAATAATACACAACACTTTGAAATTATATTCTTCTAAAAGACACACAACCCCCTTCTAGTCACAAATGAAAAGACTATACTAGTTCTTGAAAGATGGAGATATTTTCAAGCTGAATTGTAATAAGCACTTGGAATGCGGCAATGTAAGAAGTTTGTTCGCCCTTAGAGAAACATAACATTTTCTGGATTGCATATAAATTATAAAAGCTGTATAATGCTAGAGGCGTAACTTTTCGCACTAAAATATTTTGGCGGGTAAACCGAAGTTTTTTTTGTTATTTGCCACCCTCACTGAAGGAGGAACTCCGACGTAACAACCTACGTCAACCAACATTCCATCCCCTGTGTAGAGTTCGCCGTGGATTACCGATATTTAGCTTCAGTTAGAAACAAAACTATTAGCTACAAGTGACCGAGGACCCCTTAAAAAAAGAACAGGTATTATGTGACCCCATCCACCTACCTGAAACTTTTATTGCACTGCAGGGGGAACAATTCCATACGGAACAGTGCAATCCTATGTGAAAGTCAGAGCGGGAGATAGAGAAGGGGGAGCACATCTAGCAAGAAAGGAGGCTCTCATCATTCTATTCTAGTTGTGCGCTTCTTTTTCTTCGTGCTGTAAGCAGTATATATGTTCTGTTGCCAGGGACAGGTTGTAACAGTATGTATTTGCAAATGGCACCATTTTACGCAAAAGGATTTTTCTCTTTCTTTAGGTAGCCTTGTGGATGGTCTGCAGAGTACCTCCAAAAATATACAATATAAAGAAACGTTACATAAAACTGGCTTCCTATTGTCTTGAAGGGTTGAGTCGAAGAAAAATTACGATCAGTAAGATGTTGCATTCAAGTATCTTTGGGAGGTAAGTTATCTTATAACGTTCTACCATGAGATTATTTTAAGAGAAAGGTATCAGTGCAAGAAAAAATGACATATCAAACTGTCTAAAAAGTACCGTATTCATTAGTGAATGTATCGACCGATATTGATACTTTGCAAGTATCAGCTGTATCGAAAGTATCGTGAACCCATCCGTATTTAAGATAAACAATATCAATTCGCTCACTACCTACACATGCATTACAAATACTTTTTCCAAATAACACCTACTGGTTTCCAGGACTTGATGCGAATCTTTCTCGCAAAAGCCATAAAGCTAACATTTACTTTATGGTTTGAGTGAAATAATATGGTAACATTTCCCCCTCCTAATGCAGACTCAAGGCTATTCATCAATTCAATCGGTTATTGTTAAAAGTGGATTTGTGCTATTAAAAATACATAGCACATATCCACTTTTAACAATGACCGATTCGATTTTCCTTTTCTGTCAGGTATTACTAAGGAAAGTGTCGTTGATGTCAGTTCATAGGTCAGAAGATGCCTTATAGAATTATATATCAGATAAGTTATAAAAATGAGGTAAAATTAAGAATTAGTTTTGATTTAAAAAAATATATGGTTGATTATTGTTAGTTAATTGAAGAAGAGACAACTCTTTGCATAGTTACTTTCCTTTTATATTCTTTAATGGATAATGTTCGAGATGGAATTGATAAGATGGGAAAAGTTATTTTGTAAATAACAATTGTAATATGTAATTGGTAGTAGATGACTACATGGTCTTACTGTTTGAGATACGAACTTTGGACATTATGAAAATATGAAAAGCAGTCAGATAACGTAAGAAGAGAAGTGTTCAAATACAAGGAATGCTAGTTATTGAATTATATTGTTTATATAGTAATGTCAAAAGGAAACCTACATACTTATTAATGTCAATAAATATGAGATATATTCAAAATGATAAAGTATTTTGAATATTCAAAAGAAATAAGCTTATGCTTTTATCATACGAGGTGTGAATTTAGAATTCACACCTCGTATGATAAAAGCAAGTATACTTTGAATAATGATAATTCTCGACAACCGTAAACTGAATGTTGGAAGTACACATTGTTATACTACGTACACATGATGTTTGAACTGCTAGCAGAAATATTAAAAAGATGTCTTACTTATCCAAGTAACTTTCAGACATTCCTCATAATAACCAGTTGTAGCTATTAAAGAGAGTATTAAATTTTAATAAGTTAGTCCACATATCTCTCTAATGCACTGTGAAATCCGTACCCTTTCATGTTTGATAAGGTCATGAAGCAGAACAGCATCATTATTCTACGTAAGCCAATGCAACCTTTGTTCTTTTGCTGCCTTGTTGTAGTTTCGTTCAAGAGCTTTATCTTTATTCTTATCAAGGCCTTTTTTTTTATCTTGAATAGCAAACCACCGTTCATTAGATCTCAAATACGGTATGAACAAGATCTGGCAATTCCAAACAACCTTCCAAGAGAATGCTAGCCTACCGCTTGTAGTTATAGTTCTGGTGAAGGCTATAAGAATATCTCGCATTATAACACTGACGTACAAATTCCAATTTGTTTCTCTCAATGTGCTCTTGCCAAATCTCTCAGAATTCAAAAAATACTAACATCAAATTGGTAAGAAAATTTAACTTTGCTTGCATTTCACCTCTCCTAACTTCTTGAGTTTTACGATCGTTGTTGGCATATTTCTTTTATCAATTAGGAAATTGTGACTGATTTAGATGTATTCTTCTCTAAGGTGTTCTCCATAGAGTCAATGAACCCTCCATCAGTTACTTCGAAGTCAATTTCACATCTGATGAACTGTCTCAGAAGCAAACGTTGTAGATACCCTGATCTTCAAAAACGAATGCGACAGCACTATTTAACATGGATAAGTGCTAGACGAAACTCTCTCTTTTGTGATATAATTATACCTAGTTGGACATGTTTCAACTTGTTCATCAGCATATTGGCATACTCGAAAGTGTTGTGGGATACTTGGACACAATAAATTCTGGAGCAACCAATATCAAAACTGCGCATGAAGTACTTCAAAGAACATGTTCAGTGCGTGAACCATTGCAGCTCTCGGCACTTGTTTGTGTATTCGATCAGCCGTTTCTTGTCAAGTTTGCAGAAGTTTACTGGAAAAACAGACAGTTGTATCAGGACAGATTTCTAATGTTAGGAGGCATCTATTTATTAATGATGCTCCAGGGTACTATAGGACACCGGTATCAGGATGCTCGCATTTGGGATATAGTCATTCTCGGTGAGTTTGTATTGGCTGGGAGCGCAGACGGTATTCTTCAAGCAAGCGGCAAGATCTTCAATCGGGCGATTAGGTTACATGAAAGTGTATGAAGCCATATTACATTTACTTATTAATTAATATGAATCACAAACTTCCGAAAGTGAAAGTCGTGATGTAAATATTGAAATAATCCGTGATTGCATTGGGGACTTGAAAGTAAATATCAGCCCGTCTAAGCATGAACAAGTTCTTAATAGTGAAACATTTCGTTCATGGTATGTGCACCTAGAAAAGTATTTTAGATGTAACGAAAAAAGTGGAGAAATTAGAATTCTAGCTAAATTCTGGTTAACATACTTCCACATGGTAGAACTACTTCTGAATTTAATATATGCTACCCCCACCGGAGACTGAGATATGCATGTTGAATACCTGCACGAAGTAATTTTATGGACATTCACACATGTCCGCCAAAATTATGTCAAATAGCTTCCACCTTATTTGAACGATATGATACAGCTTCCACAATCCCATTCATCTGTACATGCTGCGTTTCTGCGTAGTGATTTCGCTTTTTGTAGAAGTGCTAAACCATCTTATGGCAGCGAAACTGACAAAATAACCGAAAACACATAAACAGACTGTAAAACTGCAAGTGTTTACACTGGCCTGTGTAAACTACTGCGCAACTCAGCGTTGGGTATTGAACTCGTCACGTACAGCTAAATTCAAACATCTTATCCATGACCATTTGCAGTCCTCTAAATGGACATGTTAACACAAGGAACTGTGTTATTCTTTTGTTAAGAAAGATAACGAATGAACAGAAATTTATGAAGTTAATATTAGAAGTCATAACAAATTCATGGTTAGTAGGTGAACTTAGAAGCCTGTCCACAAGAAATTTGGCAACTCAGAAAATCAAAGTGGATCTTTTGAACGCTACACGGAAAGGTGAACTAGATTACAAGCAGTTTATCTTGGATCGTTGTTCTACTATATCGAAAACAGGCTGCTTTGATTGGTTTCCGAAGCAACTACTTGCAACATTTAAGGATCTAACTGCTAAGGTGTCAAGCAAGATGAAGGTTAAACTTGTTGCCTTGAAAACGGACAGATCTTTATTTGGTAGAATGTCAGTGTTAGCTCAGTTCCGCTCCAATAATACGAAAACTATGTTTCAGTATCCACTTCCATGGATTGTGCAATCATTTTGCTCAGGGATTACGCCAGGATTTTCAGTTTGAGGTGTAAAGTCAATATTGGGAGGGTGTAAATAAACTTTAGTACTGTTTATATCGAATTTCTCAGAGCAAAAATTTTAAAATTTGGGAATGTTTTCGAAACTTTTGGGGGTAAGCAGAACCAACAGGGGGCTGGCGGAATCAGTGGTTTTGCTGCTCCAAGGAAAACCAATGAAGCAACCGCTCACCCACTATCTTACCATAGACGTCGCTTCGGAAATGACTTATGCGAGATACGCTATTTCAATTTTTGATAGAATGACCGTCATTGAAAGAAATGCACGTGTATCTGGGGAAACATTTGGGATCCTGGGTCAGAAGACATTTCGTAGTATCATCTGGGTCCCGTCTAGTGGAATAGATGTTGTTTTTGGCATCTAGGTCTGTTCCTCGATAAAACAGTGTTAAAGGCAACGAGGAGCGTCCTTTGTTTCAACTGCGGTAAAATACATCACTATTCTGCAGTCATATCTACATCAGAGGCAAGAATTTCATCCACCGATAGTATCTCAATACTGATGGATACAAACAATTTTACGAAAACGTATTAAAATGTAGATTAAATTATAGACTCTGATTTAAAATATTGACTTCGAAGATTCCCAATGTTCTACAATAGAATACATACTGTGCATTAACGAAATCATTCAAGTTCATAGCTGATCTTCCTAACATTCTCTTTGAAGGGAGCATTTACCATTAAGGTAGATTTTAGAAATATTTCAACTATTAATATAGGTTATTAATTACGGATTATCTCCAAGATTTGAAATGCAGAAACTTCGGTTTTTAGAAGAAATATACTTATAAATAGTAACAGAATTGAAAAGATGGTAGAATCCCTGAACACTGGTCAGCAATGTCTAAGGTGTTAAAGTGGAACAAGAAAGCTAAGAGTACATCCTGGAAGTTACCCAAAACAACCATATTATTACTAAGGAATAGAATATATAATTCAATGTAGGACAAACTCAGTAATTTGCAATTATATGAACGTATCAAGTAACATATTTTGCAACAACTCACCTGCGAAGAAAACTTCTGCTCCTCCGAACACTTTAGAGGATCATTTAATACGACCTCGGATTTTATCTCTCGATCACTTTCTGAAGATTTACCAAATTTTTCAGGTTCATTGGGGTAAAAAAAAGTATTTTGTAACTGTTTAACAATTTCAATCGATATGTCAATTTCATCGTAGCTTAATTCATGTTTAACTTTATGTACAGTTCTCTCAGTATTTGATTCATTTGAACTGCATGTCTGTAATACAAAATATAACTATTATAAATAAAACGAGCTGTAATACAATACAGAGAGTTTAAGCGATTAACCCCATATCATTTCATTTGAATATGTCACAGTAACAAGTCAGTAGTAGTAGGTTAGTTTAACAGACTGTAAAATTAAGTTACAGTGGTGCATAAGATATGGTCGCTATATAAAACGTATGTACATATAAACATATGTAACTCAAAAAAAATAAACAATACCCCGAAAGTAAAGTTTTGATTTAAGAAAAAAATACTTTAAAAATTTCAAACATAAAACTAAAGTTTCTCTAACAATATAGTCAATAGGTACAAATCTGAATATGAAAATCCTTAGTATTGAGCTACCGGGAAGTATCAATTTCTATAAATGTTTTATGACAGGTAGTGAACCTCTTAGCGTCCACCCGCTCTCATGTATTATAATTAAATGCATGTAATATTAATCTGTGTGCTTCAATTTTTATTTCAAACAATTACTCAAAATTGCTGGCTGATAATGCATAAAGTTAAGAAATAAATAGGATACTTATGTTTTACTTTAGGGAAATATAAATTTTTAAAATCATATTGGCAAATGAACCTAACATAAAATTATCATTACAAATAATAAAGGTAAAAAAAAAGCTATCCCCTTAAAATACACACGAGCCATGAACGGCGGATGTGGAAATGTTATAGGATATTTGATTTTATACGACTTAAAATGCTATTTCTAAAACTCCACTTAAAACGAAAATCTAAAAAAGAAGTTATGTTAAAAAGTTGACGGTTAAGTGTTAATAAAATTTAGCAGTATCGTAATTAATTAGAGCGCAATCATAGATAGGAGAATGTTGTGCTTTGTTGCAGTCAAACTTGCACTAACCACATATTTTGGAGAACGGAAATTTAATTTTACATCGGCGGGGATTAAACAAATTTTGCTTGTAAAGGTTCTAAACACACTTATATATACATCCAGTATGTTTGTTGTCGTATCGTATATTATTATTAAACAATGTCATACTGGTTTGGTATTATTCCGATGAAAATAAAAAATGTGGTTAGTAAATGTAGCTTGTCTCTGCATCCACAAATATACAGGGTGCGTACGGAAAGTAGTCGGACTGAAGTTTCGAAAACCCATTTATTGACAATTTTGACACATCGACTTAATAGTTCTCAAAATATGCCCCTTCTGCATCAACACAGCGTTGCCAGCGACTCTGCCAATCACTGAAGGCTCTCTGGAACGCAGAAACTGGAATGCTTTTCAGCTCCCTCGTTACGGCCTCTTGAATGGCCTGGACCGAGCCGTGGCGCTTGGTCTCGAGGTCGTACTCAAAGATCCACGACTCGTTGCCGGAGATAACGTTGTCGAGAAAATTTGGATCGTTAGGAACACACTCAAGCTCTTGACAAATCACACGACGTCTTTGTTTTTATTCATCGGTTAACACCTTCGGCACCAATTTTGCACACACTTTACGCATTCCGAGGTTTTCCGTCACAGTTTTGTGCATAATTGTTTTTAGCAAATTTTAATTGTTCTTGTACCAACCGCACACTCAATCTGCGGTCAGTGTTCCACAGATTTCGCACTTTCACCACGTTTTCGTCACTTTTTGAGGTTGCAGTGCATCCTGACCGTTGCTCAACTTGCTCTCTTCCCTCCCGAAACAATTTGTGCCACGGAAAAAACACTTGATCGAACCATGGCATCATTCCCATAGGCAGTCTTGATCATGTCATGGGTCTCACTCAGTTTTACCGAGTCTGACGCAAAACTTCACCACTTTACTTAATCGATGCTCTAACAAACGATTCATTGTGGAGCGTGACACGGCACTTTGACAGGGGTTCACCTTCAACTCTATCTACACACCGGGAAGGCTTGTAGACGTCTGGCAAGTGCTGCGCTGGTTACTAAGATCCCCTCAGCACCCAACCAGCACAGTAAGATCCCCCTTCTTCACCCCGTTGTGGCGGGGAAAATTCAAACCGACTACTTTCCGGACGGACCCTGTATACCATAGAACGAATAAGGACTGGAATGTTCTGGAAAATATAGTCGGAACTGTTATGAGAAAAACCGTTGAGAACTGCATGCCGGAATGACGGTAGGAATTTTCTAGTTTGACCAAATAAAGATGGAGAAACTATATAATGAGTGGAGGTCTTGTTATGGCCTACAGTGGCTCAAAGGTAGAACACTTATCTCTGACCTTCAGGATTGTTGGTTGGATCTCTAGTCCTGCCATGTAGGCTTTGCGGTAGTCCTGCAAGCCGAGGAACGCACCACCCCGGCCCGGCCCATGCAGACCATCACCCCGTTTAGTTCTTTTTGTTTTTACTTTTCTGCTCAGTATTCCGGGATGTTAGACAAATTACCTAACAAAAAACATTGGCCGGGTCTCATCATAGGAAACATTATCCCTTGATTTTAATAGTAATGGTCTGCACGGACCGGCTGGACCTGGGTTTGCAGGACTCTACTTTGCTGTGGACAAACACGGTGTACGTAGTTTTTCTCGGTGTTCCCCGTTTACTCCTACTTTCATCCCTTCACCAATGATGTCATCATCTTTGTCTAAGGTTGTCTAAAGGCCGTGAAATTAAATTAATCTTTTTGGTGTTGGTAGATTGTAAAAGTCCTCACACTGATACGTAACTAGGAGAAACAATGGACATATACACAATTAGATTGAGTTAGTAAATCCACATAACATTCGTCCTTCCACAAAATTAATAATTCTAAATTAAACGTACTTACAAACACATTCACTCATAAAACTAGAACGTCTTTAACAGACATGTATCAGGCATAAATATAAAGTTTTGGAGATATTTTGAAGTTTCACAAATTTAAAGATCACAAGTCTACTTCCTTCAAGAAAAGCTCTTAAAACAAATTTGATTGATATCAGACTAGCAAATAATTAGTTTTGCAACAACACACCTGAGAAGCAGACTTAACAGGATCACTTAATACTTTCCCGCATTCCTTCTCCAGTTTTATCTCTCTGTCTCTCTCTGCGAATTCTCCAAAACTTTTACTTTCATCAGCGTTGGTTAAAGCCTTTTGTAGCTGTTTAAAAATCTCTATTGAAAGATCAAGTTCATCGGAACTCAATTGCTGTATAAATTTATCTACATTGTCCTCGCTATTTGGTCCACTTGAATTAGGTTTCTGGAATACAAAATTCTAAAATTATAAACAAATCGAATTACATTTAATTACGTACCAGATAAATTAAATTTGATATTCATGTTATCGAGCGCAGTTTATCCAGTGTGTATCAGTTACAACTCTCTACGAAAAGCACTACCGGAAAATAAAAAAAAAACATGACTGAAATCATCACACTGCTGCCAAACTTTTTCAATTCAAGCAATGAAACTCTCTTAACCAGGCTTACATAAGTTATTGTTTAAGGGGATTAAATTCCTTTCTTTTGCAAACGTTATAATGTCTGTATTCCAATTGATAGGTATTTTCTTGCTCATCTTATTCCTATAATTATTACTGCATTAATTAAAAGCTAACATTCAAATGTATCAATAACAGTAACTGATAACTTCTAAATGACCTCAAGATGTAAGAACTGACATCTGTATTGACTTGTCTGTGCGAGCGAGATTTCTTCTAAACATTACCAAATGTTATCAATGAACCATATTCTCGAACATAGGCATCACAAAATGAAACACGATTATTAAATAGAAACAGGATACTCCAAGGGTACAATTTATATTGATCTTTATTTATATTATTATCCAGTTCGCTCCTATCATTCTAAACTTTCGCAAGTTTTCTTACTTACTAGAAAAATATTATTAGCAACGACCTTTTAAGATAAGCATTACTTTTCAGAGGCACCATATTTCTCGTAACTAAATTGCCAACATTTGTTTTAACGTATTTTTCCTATTACAGACGTTTAAAATGATGTAAATTTGTAATTACAATAGCTAAGCATACCCTTCTCAAGAGCCTACTAGTGCAAGACTGATCATCGAAATACACTCATTACCTGGTTTTCCGTCATGTTTACCTACACCAGAACAAACCAGATTTTTACTTTTCTATGTGGAACAAAATACACAAGGAGCCTTTTATTGTCAACAACTGCTAAATCTTATTAGTTGATGTCCTGGCGAATACATAAGCCTGGAGAAACATGGCAAGAAAGTAAATCCGCCTTTGAGCAGGTCACTAGGATGATTATTTCTGATTAACCCAATGATAGGAACACAATACAAAGTAATTCTTAACTAGATCTTAACGTGTATCTTGCTGGATCAAAGTGAACGGAAGATTTCGTGACGATAAGTAAGAATTAGAAATATTACGCAAATATTATTACGAGAGTAATTCATTCGATTAAATTTATGAATTGATTTAAAGGAAAAAAATAACATCGAACATCGTCACTTTTTGGATTTTAATACATTATCATTTTTGTAAGTCCGAAAATTATAAGATTTAATGTCCCTAACACATCTACTTTCTTGTGGCGGTATAGAAGTTGCACAACAAGAAAAAATGTATTACGATACGTAATTATAATTCACGTAAAACGGTGAGAAAGAAAAAGAAGCAGTACCGCATCGTACAGATAGAATCAATATATTTGTCGAAAGTTTAGGATCATAGATCAGATTAGGAGAATTATAACCTTACCTCATTATAAGTTGGCAAAATGTTGAGATTTTCTTCCTTTACATCTACGGAATCTTGCCCGGAATCAACGACGGTAAAAGGCCCGCTATCATTTGGAGCCACATTCATAATTATGCAGTACTATTTGAAATAGCACAAACAAGTGTAACAGTTTCCACTCATCATTTGTTAAGTTTTGCAAATATTAATATTATTCAGTTCTAGGGTGGAACTGAAAAAAAAAACAAATGTTAATTTCGCTGCAGCAGAAGAACGAAAAGTGACAAAATGCTAAAAAAAAATTTGAGCATATCCTTAGAGAGATGAAACATGGTTAATAAAGGAGGTGGAATTCATTCCGAAAGAACTTATGAGGGAAGGAAAAGTGTAATTCTGCGATCCTGTAATGAAATTTATGAATCAGAGGAATTTTTAGAAACTGTGATGATTCCATTTGGAAAGAGTAATAATGTAAGAATATGTCAAGTTTACTTAATTATGAGCCTAATAGAACATGCAGAGAAGATTCTTCTAAGGGTATTAAACATAAGAATTTAAGAAGCGATATGCTGAAATTGAGGAGAAACAGTTTTAATTTCTAAAAAGGAAATAAACAAGAAAAGCTATTGGTTAATTGAGAACAAACACAAACAATATGAGATAGGTACGTGGAAAGAAGGTAAGGTGTATACGTAGAATTTCCTGATTGGGAAAGAACTTCACTGGAGTCAAGGAGAAAATATTAATGGAAGAACTGAAGTGAAATATAAAATCTAATTATTGTAAGTAACTGTTAACTAAATAAAAGAATAAGGGTAAAATATAGAGGACAACTAATAGGAAAGTAAAACGGCTTTAGGTCAAGAAGTGGAACAGGCAAGATTTTATTTTCGCCCACCTTGTTTAATATAAACCCCGAAAATGCTCAAGGAAATTTTCTTGACAACGAAGGCAAAATTCCTGTCTGAAGAAGTCTCACCCATTCCATTTACGTGGTACACAGTGAGACACTTTTTATTCCACGTTTATTTGGCTCGGTTTTAAAATTATGATTACAACAAAATATCACAGATTTACATACATATAGCAGCTACAAATTCAGTTATTTTTGTAATAAATATCTTTGAGAATATTTTTTCTAGTGACCCCAAAATGACGTGCCTGTCACTGTCTCACAATTCCAAAACTACTTTGAATTAACTATAGCAAAAAGAAACTAATGTACTAGGAACTAAAAGTATCTCGCATGCGTAAATTTAATTTGCATCGAGTGAATATGGTTAAAATGGGTTCGATCACATAACACAAGTCCAGATGCTATGTAAAGCAAAGCCCGAGTCCCCTCCCTTAGTACGAAATTAATCTCTCTACCCAAAATTCGAAATTGTTAAATTTAAAAAAAATAATTTTAGCAATTATAAATACGCTAAGCAAATAAAAACTGTATAGAAAGATATACCACACTCAAGCATAAAATAAGAATATAACAAAAGCAGCATGGTGAAATAATGTAAAACAAGGACTATAACAAAATAATCTTTTTTAAAATTCTTTGCGCGGTAGCCCTTCCACCTTTGCATCCTTGACGCAGTTAAAAATGTTCAAAAAACAACCAATCTTACAAACAAAAAATAGGCTGCAAGACCATCGAGTTAATTTTTCGAATCAGAATCGCCCACATTCGGTAAGTATGACCTAATCTCCAGAGTGGACTTCAGGTTAGGAGTTAATAGAAAATATGGATATTCTGAATTCAATACAATTTTATTAAATAAATTACAACCCCACACCCAAGTGGTATTAATTTCAAACGAACTATAACGTCAATACGTAGATTCAATACCAATAATAAACAAATATTGCACAATGAAGCGAATCAGAAGGCAACAAAAAATTACAATTACTTTCAATTTCGATTAATATGTAATACAGATGTAACTTCTGATATTTTTAATTTCTAGAGCAAAGTTGCAGCTAAATGTGAATTTATTTTAAATTCATTTATTTCAGATGGCATTTGAAAAAGAAATACGAGAATTACTGCGAGAAACAACTTCGGATTAATTAAAGCCACGAGAATCACTAATATCCCCAATATGTTCCGTAGACGAGAACTTGAACTGTCATTCGACACGGAATCAAGAAAGGACGAATCAAAGCGAACAATATATTCAAATTCTCTTCACAATCACAACTAATACAAACCTTGACAGTTACATATTTACTGCATGAAAATTAAGGGATAGGACAGATCGTACCTTAAGCATCTTGAATACCATTGGCTTTGGCTCTATCTTGTGTAGACATGAACAACCAGTTTCAAATGATCAAAATTGAAACGAAGAACCTCTGAAGGTATTATTGGTAAATAAAAGCTGATTTATGCAAATTAGCTACTTTTACGGTCAACTCTACTTACTCAATTTAAAATTGTTTACATTGGAACAAAGTTGAGTATCGCTAATGACGACAAAATTACTCATAAAATTTACGTTGTCAGTATCTGATTTAAGTATTATTTTTGAGCTATTACAAATTAATTGAAGCACAAAATTTCAAAATTAAATCACTTATTTGTTTTTCAGAATTAAACGTTCCCATCACGGAATTCACTTTAATTAATTATAGAAATGAATTTTATTGGGCTTTGATTATTTAGAATATCACTAAAAATTACTTTAGGTGTAGATTGTCACTTACTTAAGCAGTTTAATCGAAAACTTTTTAATATTTCTCTCAAGTCTTAATTAAAACCAAATTTATTTCAAAACTATGAATTCATTTATGAAATGATTAAGATCAGATCTACTTTCACCTACGTATTTGATCGTAATATTAAAGAATTAATTTTATTTATTCTCAGCTGAATGATTCTTTCCCCAGAAACTAAGAATATTAGGGCAAGGTGTGTAGCTTAGTTACGTTTATTTAAGTTCAATAAATCGCGAAAAGCATCCAACACAGATTGCCTATTTAGAACACGTTTTACAGGTGCAACTTACGTCAGCTCGCTCTGCCTCTTTTAGTTAGCGCGGACTCACACACACACAACTTTAAACTCGCCTGTTGAGAACGACTGACTGATTCATATTTTAATTTTCAACAGCCTTTTAATCTAGCGATCATTAATTTTAAAGGCAACTCAACAGATTTTCATCTCTCCATCTGCTTCAATCGAAAAATGTGTTTGAAAAAAAATCTGCTATGCAAACCGAATCACCGCAGTAAATACGATGCCAAGAAATAACTGGATAACGAAATCTCGTGTCAATAACTGCAACCACAACTTGATTTACCCAATTCAATTTTCGATCCAACGGAGGACATTTTGCGAAGGATAACTGCAGAACAATAAAGTCGGCGATAAACAACTAAACCTTCAAACAATTAGTACAGCAATGTGCTTTCTTATTCTTCCTCTACGAGACAAAAGAAAGGCGATACTCATTACAATGTTATAATGAGGATCATGTGTCTCCTCTCCACATGGTACACTGTCTCACTGTGCATCAATGATAGGATTCTAGAAAAATGGCGGTTTCAGTCACAAGGCACCAGTCATACTTTCTCAATCATTTTTTTCAAATAGAAAAGATACGTATTTTGAAGATGGCATGCATCCTGATAAAGGACAAAATAGCGTTCAGAGAATTCGATAGAAAGTGAAGGAATAGTAACTTCCACTAAAAATTACCTGCAAGTTCAGACACAGACGTACTATCACCTACCCAATTAATCAACAGAAATACGTCAAACGAGCTTCCCTCCTATCTAGTGTTAGAAGCTGAAAGCAGCGGAGAAAATCGCAATGCCTCACTCTGTACCACTCTCCCCTACACCAGAAAAAAGTTCCATCCACTTATGGCCTTTAGCCATTTTTCGGTCAGACTGAGGAAACTTTCATAATTCTTTCTAAAAGTTTGTCCGACGTAGTACCAATGAGATCTTTTTGAAAATGCATATTTTTACAAGAATTAACATTTTAGTTGCTTCATTGATAATCAAATATCGCCAGAGCCGCCGAAATAGAAAACAGAAAATCCACAGTAGAATGAAAAAGTAAAAAAAGTACTTTCTTGTTTTATTCCGGCGTTCATTTTTTTACATTACTTGCTCCCATACTGGATCCGGTGAACATAATTTTGGAAATACTTGCGATGAGCTCTGTAACTTTAACTAAGAATGCAAAGCTCCTATTATATGCAAACCATGTGTGTTTCTAAAAGAGATCAAAATTTAAAGTAGTCGAGAGTACATGTAATAACACGAATAGAAAAATGTACATAAGAAATTTTAGCTAGACGTTAAACAAAGGAATTTCAATTTAACACCATTGTCATGCACCATTACTACCAATAACTTTATATGGGAATTCTTGCAAAGTGCGATTTGTTAGGCATTTATATCGGCAATAAACACATGGAAAGAACAAATAAACTTCAAAACGAACCATGTCAATTAACCTAGCTTACAAGTCATCTATACTCCATATTAAACCATTCAAATATTTAGTTTTTTTATCTACCAGGTCACAAATTATGATATTGCTTTCTGGGGATTATCAATGAAAATCTAAGTCATTTCAAGGTATAGAAGATAATTGTTAGAATAATTACTTACATTGCTGATCGGGCTTTTTGTAAATTTTCGCGACAACTAATATTCTTACATTCCCCTGTACCTAAATCCTCAGAATTTTAGAAATATAAAGGAAATTACGTTTTAAAAGCATAGTGAAGTGCTTAACTGTTTTATCGGAAACAATGAACCACCAGAAATATTATTCAGCTGTAAGGAAAGTGAATCTTAATACATTGGATACATTAGATTTGATTAAAAAAGTGCAGAAGCATATGCAAATGATTAAGTCAAATTACACTTTAATATTATTGTAAGTAAACGTTTAAAGGCTGATATTCGTTAAAGCTTGCGATTTGGAGAGTAACCAATTGGAACACGTGTGTTGTCTATTTACGGAAATCGCAAGCAACGCATGCTTTCATGAAAATCAGCCCTAATAGCGGCTTTCCGTTGTACTATTGAAGACCTTCTGTCTAGTGATGCGCACTGGGAAAATGCCGCCGGGAGGGAAGTAAACACTGGGTTGTAAATTTTATCCCTAGTCTGAATTTTCATTTTTTAAAAGTGTCAACGATTTTGAAAATTCTTCTTCGGATTGAATCCGAATAATTTCAAGTCATCGTTAATGCAAATTCACACCATTAATAATGTTTCATTCGTATAATGAAACTTCAATTTTACTTGGTGGAATAAACACTACACCATAACTAGTGTTTAAAAGAAAATGAACGCAGTATTTTTTTTTTTAATTTTTCGTGCTACTTTGGAAAATATCGTTTTTTCGAATATTACGGGGTTGTTGAGAACACTCTATGATCAATGAATTAGTTAAAATGTTAGTTCATGTTCAAAACACATATTAAAAAAAAACGCAATCTGACTGCCTTGAACAAACTTTTGAATCTTTCTCTTTTCTCGGTCTGAGCCAAACATGCTTATAGGTCAAAAGTGAACAGAACTTTTCTCATGTACAAGGGTACTAATAAATTCCTAATGTAAATTGAAAGTTTTTGTGCATTTTTTAAACGTAAGAAATTTAATTGTACTAAGGTAAATAACAAATGAATTAATTAGGTGTATAGTGAATATTGGTGATAAAAAAAACGATTTCGTTAATAAAATCGATATTCTTGTCTTGTAAAAAAAAAACTGTCCCTTGTACGGTTTCCGTTTTTTTTCTTTCGAAATTTTCCGTTTTTTCCTTTCAAACTCTTAACTATAACACACTACCTCTGGCATTTAGTGTGTTTATATTTTATCTTTTAACGATTTTAAAAATTCTCCTTGTATTGAAATAATGAATTCGAAGTTACAATAAGAACTAATTAACGCTATAAATAATGTATCATTCAAATAATCAAATTGAAGGTCATTTGAATTGTGGAAGAATGTACACTACACTATAAAGCCCTTACGCTAAGGAAAGAAAAGCGTGTCAGTGCGCACACGTGGCATATTCAGTGATTTCTCTCGAAGATAAAACTAATTTGTTCACTCAGTTTGAAGTGGCTTTTGATGTTAACTTATGTATGTGCAATAATGTAAAACTGTCCCTTGTACATGAATATCGTAGAGGCTGGTTTTTAAAATACAGTTTACTCATAATTACTGTATTTTTACCGTTGAATGAAAAACAACGATTGAAACTGTAAACCGTTGTACATTTTAAAAATAGAAACCCAGTGCGCGAATTTAAACCTGATTTTTTTTTTTTAATGAAAACCCGAGTATGCACCCATCAGTTCTAATGTCACATATTTTTATAAGATTAAGTAGTAGTATATTTATGTGCCAACGCAATTTCCTAACAAGACTTCGTCTGATGTATAAGTGTTAATTTAAGTATCTAGCGTTGTAGAAACGAGGAAATTTCTATAGTAGTGATGGACCAAATGAAAATCACTAAAACTAAACCAAAATTACTCAAAAGTTGTGTTTCAAATGCTGGTGAAAAAACCGGCAATTAAAAGAAAATGTTTTTTTTTTCTCCACGAGGTTTTATTGACGAAACCGGTTGTTTTCTTTCGCCTTTTCATCACCAGTATCCACTACTTTACACACCTAGTGCATTTTTTGTTTAGGTTTGGTATAATCAAATGATCTTACGTTAAAAAGGGTACAAAAAACTTTCAATTTACATTACTCATTAGCACCCTTGTACATGAGAGAATCGTTCTGTTCACTTCTGGCCCGTAGACATTTTTTGCTCACAGAACTTACATAATGCTTTAAAACTTTGTCAGATGCATTCCCATTGCCGATTTTCTTTCCTAAATATGTTGTGAGTCCCATTGACAATTTTCTAAATATGTGTTTTGAACATCAACTAACATTTTAACTAATTCATTGATCATAAAATGTTGTTAGGGACCCCTTAATAGTAAAAAAAAAAAAAACGCTTTTCCAAAGTAGCAGAAAAAAACGTTTTTTTCCCGCAACAATTTTTCCGTTTTTTTAAAAAAAAAACTACTGAAAACATACATATTATACACTGCCGACACCCCAGTCCGTGTTCATGGAAGACATGCGTTTTACGCAATTGTTTTCTTGCACTTTTCGTAGATTCAATTAGTGAGAATACGAACGTGGATGTTAAGTAAGGTTAGGTGCGGTCATGCAAGAAATGTCACAACCATCCCAAACGAGCGCCATTTCAACACTGTGTTACTCGCGTCCACATGAAAACAACTATAACTCTACGCCAAGGAGTCCTTTCCGTCACCACATGCAGTGCGTCTTAAAAAGTCACTGCAACATCATTATTACTCATTTTTAATGTTACCCACATTATTATTTCACTACTAACTCAGACACAACACTCAACTCATCCTGTAAATTTCTTAAAATTGGTCAGTCACTACTATAGTTAACCCGAAATGAGAGATTATCAAAGTTAAAAAAGATTGTTAATTACTCGTAAGTGCAGCGCTTTATTTATCTGATTTGCAGCTAACGTATTTTAAATTGTCAATTTCTACACCTGTTAATTCATACTGATCTTAAAAAACGCTAATTAATTTGTATGTGAGAGAGCACCCTTGTACTCTACTCATCGTGCAAAGCTTTCATGGCATCATGGATAGTGATGGGATTTATACCTGGAAAATATTTTTTTTTTTTTACCTGTTGGGGAAAATATTAATTTTTTTTTCGTAAATTCGACTACCTTAGTTCGCTATTTGCAATTTTTTAATTGAACCAATGTATTCAAAGTATCTGAACTTCTGGTACTTCAATTAATAACAATACACAAGCACTCAATTGTTCTTGGGTCATTGAGCTGCAAAGATTGTTTTTAATTATCTGTAACTTCGAAAAGGATCTTACTGTTTAAACGTACTAATCTAATCTAAAACACTCCTAGGAGCGAATAAGGCCTCAGCCTGTTTAGACTATTACCCTGTTAAAACGTGCATATATGTGAATTGATAAAAAATGAACTAATATTATCGTGAAAAATTATTAATATGAATATAGTAAAAAGTGATAAAGAATAGAATCGAATAATAAAGTATTGCACGTGATTCATGGGCTCACCACCTCTATAGAGAGGTGTGAAAAAATGGGGAAACGACGTATACGTGATACTTGGGGAGTCAAAAAGTGAAAACTGCACCAGAAAATTAAAGTGTAAGGAAATATGTAGTGTATATATGTGTTATATGGATGTAAGTGTATTATGTCAAAATGTCTAATGTGCACGTAAAAAGTCTGTCACAATTTAACTGTTCTCTCCACGTAGTCACCACACCACACAGTACGTTCTCAGTGGCACGTCTAATCGTCGAATCCGGTTTAAACGTTGTTGTCAAGTTTACGGAAAATGAAGATAAAGGAAGAGATGAGATGCAGTTTTGAGAACTAGAAGGAAAAATACAGGAGTAAAGAAAGGAAACAAAGGCGGAAAATAGAAAACAATAAAACAACGATTATGTGATAAAACAACAAAAAACAAGAAGATATTTCCGAAAGGAACCGGAAAAAAGTAACAATGTTTTAAAGGCCGGGAAAAGAACCGAGAATTTTGGGGAAAAAAGAGTAATGAAATCGTTTTTTGCTTTTTCATCGCGAATATTCACTACTCGCTCCAACCCTCCCATCTTTAACATTTTTCGAAATATTTTAAAAAGGAAGAGTATTATGAAAAATATAAATTCGTAGCGCACTAGAACTTGCTATGGATTACAATGGACAACGATCTCAAGATCGTGTCCATTGACGAGTGATACGTTTTGAAAAATTATGACGTCATTATTTAATTGAAGTCTGAGTACTCATCAATCGACAAGATTTCGAGATCGCTGTCCATTGCATTTCATAGAAATTTGTAAGTTCTATTGCGCTATGAATTTAAGTTTTTGACAGTACTCTTAGTTTTTTAAATATTTTGAAAATGTTAAAAATATGGGGACTGGAGCGAGGAACCCTCCTAACGGATATTATGTTTTTCACCAACTTCATTTAATAGTTTAAGCGAATCTAATGTATTTCAAAGCTCTTTCGACCTCTTAACGATTCGTAAATGCTCAAGAAAGATTTGTCGGACTCACCCATTATGCTTTTTGCGTCTGCTCTGGATTCTCGTCATAGGAGCTATTCTAAATATTGTTGAGTATATAATGAAGATCCTGTTGACATTTCATTGCACAATAATAGTAAAGTGATAGTAATTTATTTTACAATAGAAAAGTGATAGGAATGTATTTTATTTCCTGGAATGCTAAGGGAATGGATGGAATGACAGAATACAATAAATAAAATGTAGTTTAAATCACAAAATATATTCGTTGATCATAATACTCTAAATGAAATAGACATATTTCGAACAATTGTCTAGTCATAGTAATACGTTCTAATTTTGAACAGCATGTATATTCACAGTAGCATAAGCTACTTAACCACGAGTCGTGTGTGTATAACATCCAGTTCTTTAAAATCTATTTAATGTGACATTCTTATATTTTTTCTTTATACAAAAAACCTCCAAAAATATCAAGAAATCATTGTATTTTTTGATATAATTTTCTTGGACTATAAAGTAATAATTTGCAAAATAAGTTATTAGTAGCTTTCACATACTACCTGTTTCATCCTAAAACTGTTCAGAATTCGAACGGGTTTATCATATTTATAAGGCATTATTTACTTTCAGAAAACACGACTATTCTTGGCATTTGGTAAAATGTATATTTTAAAACTACTGTTAGGAAATTTATTAAGATGGAGCAAGAAACAAATTTTCCGCTGCATTAGATTATCCCATCATAATGCGATAAGATACGATAATATTTTATTTCATTCTGTTCACCTTAAAATATAGGTATAGCTTTATTTGCGTTCAGTTGACACATATTGTACATATGGCATAGAACTTGTCATAAAATTATTATGTGAATACAATGCAAAAAATATAACTAAGCATTACATAGGAGTACAATCATACGAGGACATATATAAGTTAAGAGAACATATAATACAATTTAAAATATGTTTCCACTACCCACAAATAAATTCTACATTATCGTTGATTTAATTAATATACGCCTACTAATAGAAATAGAATATAGTCATCTTTACTTTTTGCAAATAAAACATTACAAAACGTTAAAAATATTAATATAAAATTATTTACAAATTCTTCTGTAGAGTAGAAGCAGTGATGAAGTAGGTACTGGTGCAGTTGCTTTCTGAAGATAGGAAATGACTCTTTCAATTCTGCTGTCAATTTGTTGTACATCACAATACCTCTCTCATATAGAGTTGTGTTACAAGAAACACAGAGAAATTGTGTTTGTTTCTCGTATTATATAGGTGGTGATCACAGTGACGAGTAAGAACATCGCTTAAGTTTCAATTTACATATAATAGAAGTTGAAAGATGTATACACAAGGTAATGGATGTATATTGAGTGATTTGAATAGTGGTTTACAATGTTCGTTAGGTTTTGATTTAGAAATTATTCTTATGATTCGTTTCTGAAGTTTGAATATCATTTTGCTTTTTTGCGTGTTACCTCAGAATATAAGTCCATAGCTAAATAATGCTTGAAATAGAATAAAATATATTTTTGAATTTTTTATTACTTCAATAACCAATATACATTGGTGTCTGCAGAGTTCAGACACTAACAATGGTATTATACGATATTTTTATTTTATGAGTACAGTCAAATAAGTTTTAAACGTATTGTAATGTACACAATAACATTTGTGATTTGGACAATAATTTTGCTATATAGATTTGTGATCAAATCTATACATAATTCATAATAATAGTACACAATATATAATAGGTTTACAAAATACATAATAATAAACACTAATATATGGAATTGCACGATATTAAAACGTTGTATAGAATAGACAATAAGTTTTTAACACAGAAAATAAATTTGTAATATAGATGTAATAAAACAATGCATTTGTGAAATAGGCAGTAGTTAGTTGAGGTGCTGTGGAATTTTATGGTAAGAATTCTTTGATATCGTAATATCCAGCAAGAGTTTCTTTAGCTGTTTCCTCAATCTATTTGTGTTTTCTTCATTTCTTATATGTGTTGCCAGCTGATTGTATATTTTGACACCCATAATGACTATTCCCTTCTTCATCGAGGGTTAGTCTTGTAAAATATTGAAATATTTCCTCTTATTTTCTAGTACCATATTTACGTTTTCTTATGAGTGTATCGTTGTTTATTTTTGTATATAAAGCTATTTCATAAAGATATGAGGAAGGAAAAGTCAATATTCTATATTGTTTAAAGAGTTCTTGGCAAGTAGTTCTTCTGCTAACTTCGTCGATGATTCGTAGTGCCTGCTTTTGTTTAGAGAAGATTAATGCTGTTGCTGATACGTTGCCCCAAAATATGATGCCATAACTTATAATTGGATAAGTTCATAATAAACCTGAATTAATGCGTTTCTACTTAATGTCTCTTTTAGAATTCTTAGGGCAAACAATTTAGAATTACGGTTGTTTTTTACCTAGGCTATGTGGCTGCTCCATTTAAGATTTTCGTGTATTTTTATTCCTAAAAACGTTGTTTCGGCGTTTATGTTTACATTTAAGAAAGCTGCGTGATTCTTAATATTTTTTATTGCAATATTTTGTTTTGTATGGAAGAGCATGCATAGTGTTTTTGTGTCATTTAGTATCAGACTGTTACTGTCGAACCAATTTTTAGTTTGTTCTAACATTCTACTAATATTTGCGCTTAAGTCATTTATATATTTTCTTTTAACAATGATGCTCGTGTCATCAGCATATAGAATTACCTGTCCTTGTGTTATGTAGGTAGGAAGATCATTTATGTACAGTAAAAATAATAAGGGCCCTAAATTCGATCCCATTGGAACCCCATGTTGGATTGTCATTTGTTTTGAAATATGCTTTGTCTTTGTCCCTTCTGTATTATGCGTGACTTCAACTGCTTGTTTTCTGTTTGTTAGGTAGGATTGGAACAATTGTAATGCCTTTCCTCTAATCCCATAGTGTTCCAGTATTTTAAAGCAGTACTTGGTGATATTGAAGATAAAAGGCCTTACCAATAGAATATACCCAACACTAATTTCTTTTCATTCACAGGCCGTAGAATACAGTCAATCAAGTTGTAAGTTGCAGTTGTTGTGTTTCTCTGGGGAAGAAATCCATGTTGTTGTTTGCAAAATACGTTATGTTTTGTTGGAAATCCTATTAATCTTTTTTTATTAGATTTTCGAGAATCTTACCAAATATTTTCACTGGAAATTCACCACTTATTGATTTAGTTTCTTTGAGACTCTGAATTTCGTTAAACACTTCCCTTTCGGTTATAGACATAATATTTATAGTGTTCGAGTTCCGCGGTTTAGATGTTTGCAGTATTTGTAAGGCCGATACGTTGCTGTTCAGTGTCTTTATTAAAGTTTCTGCAACTTCTGTAAAGTATTTGTTTAAGGTTTTGCTTACTTGTCGCGGGTCTTTTATTATTGTTCCATTTATATTTAAGTTTATGTTAGGGCGTGTTCTTTTGTCTTTAATTTTGATAGTTTCTTTTACATCATTCCAGATCGTCCGTGTTCTGTCAGTTCGCATGATTTTATTGGTGTAGTAATCGCACTTGGCTTTTTTATTTACTTTTTATAACTTGCTAAAAACGTTTCTTATGTATTTCATGAACCCTTGATTGTTGAATTTCACTTAAAATCTGTCTTTTAATTCTACTAAGATTTTTTATATCCCTTGTTATGATAGCACCCTTCATCATGGTAAAAAGAAGACAACACGAAAAGAAAATGAAAACATTTTTTGCATACATACTAGCAAAGTTAAATGTGATTGCACAGTCGTCCAACAGAGAGAAGGCACTGTTGCCGTGGGAAGCAATGATACGCGCACGCTTGTATGTAATTGTCTTAGGGACAAGTCGACAGGATTACATTAAATAAAGACAAAAGGAAGTTTCATACTAGTAATAAATAAAAATATGAACGTACGTCCACAAAATTTCACATTGTTTGACCGGCAGCATAGTATACTTGAGTCTGGGTACGTCTGGTCAGAGGGAAATATAAAGGAAAATTGGAACCTCTGTATGGGTCAATACACTTCTTTTTGCATATAAACTGTTCTTATTTTGGGCTCTGTATCTAGCTGCAAAGCGCTTGAGTACCAACTTGAGTTCCAGCAAAGACGCGTAAGTTGGCTGTCGCCCCACTGCTTTTGTCTTTGTAGATTGGGGCATGTCAACTGTTTGTGGGAGCAAGCAGGCTTTTCAATTCTCCGATGCGCCGTCTAGGATAAAGAGTGAGCGATCGTTAGAGACGACACAGTTAGATGGTAATTATACTGAAGTCACATTAGTCTTGCTGCGCCATCTTTTCGTCGTCTGCTGTGACCACCATCCGAATAGAAGACATTTCAAGCCACGAAGTTAGAAGCGTTTATGACTTTCATAACCAGGGGCACAAGTAACGTTGTCAAGCAAGTTCTGTGTTATTTTACGAAAAGTAAAAAGCATTCCTGTGGATATTGTCATGTGTTAAATCTATGGCAATGCACCAGTAACTCTCATTAGTTCTTTGTGAGATTCCGTTGTTACTACAAGATATTTTAGTAAGGAAAACTGCTGAATTAGTTATTGTTTTCGTAATCAACAGTCCCTAATACTGTCGACGCCAAGAGAGACAGTGCTATTGCATTTAAAATTGTGCCATACTATTAAGATTAATTGCACTAAATACTGTCAGCGTATAATAGACTATTTTATTCGCTAATATATGACTATCATCTGTTATTAGGAAAGTTATGGTAAAGTCGATAACCGGTTTCGTTGTCATCAAAAGTATCTGATTATACAAATGTGTGAACTTCCCATGACAAATCTATTAGAAATTTATAGCCCACAAAGAACAATATTAAATCCACGTGCTAAAAATATTTAAATTAGCTATTCTTCCTGTGATATAACTATCATAAAGAAACGGTCAGGATCCGAAGACTTTATTTATGTATCCATATTCAAGTGATTAAAAAAGTACTGGAAGCTGTGCATGAACACGTACGAATTTTGCTTTGAGTATAATATATATATATATATATATATATATATATATATATATATATATATATATATATTTGTGTATCGTATAGTTTCATATCAAGTTATCATATAGGGGAGAAACGTTTTCATGTTAAATGAGCAATACTCTTTTCTTGCCAACAGATTTTTATCGTGGTGAGAAATCTATTTTTTTATTCCATGCTTCTTATCAGCGAAAAGTTGGATTTAATTATTTTTCCACACAAGGGAAAATAAAAGCCTAATCGTGATCGTATCACACAAGGGAGAATACCATTTTTTTATTATATTTTGCACCAGGTGAGAAGTTAATATTCGTTCATATAAAAAACTATATCATGAGTGCTGTGAAATCTCCTGAAGTGAAGTTTGATGTGATATTTACAAAACATTGTTCCATATACATCAAGAATCAGCGATAAGTCGCGAGTAGTCTGTCATACAAAAATTCTATACTTACATTGAAAATATCTAGTCCAGTTTTCCTAGACTATTCTTTCTAACTCCTCTCCTTGTCTCAAGGCTGCACCCAGTGCCCGGATCAAAGTAAAAACTCGTTATACGCAACCTTTCTTCCAATTATTTTAGTTTTTATTATCATTTTAGTAAAGCACGTGTAGAATGTCTGTTGTAGAGTACTGTAGAAACTATTATACTTCTCGTTTACTGTGTTTTTGTCATGTACATCGCTCCACGATTGTTTGGACAATCTAGTTGTAAATTTATGTTTATTTTCTTCATTATAATTTCTGAATTCCTGCATTCGAAATCAGGAATTATGTATGTATCTACAATAGTTTGGTCTGTTTTTATAGATATTACTTGGCTTGTGTGATCTGATAATCCGTTTATAATATCATATGAAATGTTGTCTTGGGTGTTTGTGAATGTTATCAATTGCTGTTTTCGAGTGTGCTGTTATGCTGGTAGGTTTATTTATAATATAGTCCATGTTATATGTTTTTAATAGTTATCGTGTGCTCTCTTTATGCGTGTCTTCAATGAGAAAATGAATATTAAATCCCCATAAATCAACACTTTTTTCTTATATATGTGTCTGATACTATCAAGAAAATCTTTAATACTTTGCAAAAAATATCAAAGGAACCTTGCTGGCTACGGTATATTGCGGCAATAACTAGGTTAAAGTTTTCCAAGGTTATTGCACAACATTCAAAAGTGAATTCTTTGTTACTTATCTCTATCTTCTTAGTATACGGTATTAGATTTTATTTAACTAAAATTAATGATCACCTCCGATGTGCTGTTCCCTGCAGAAATAACTAACAGTCTGAAAGTTTTTTAGTTTTATTTGTTTAATGTTTTCACTTGTCAACCAATGTTCTGTTAAGCATTCCACAAAAGGGTCTATTGAATGCACGAGGGCTTCTAAGTCACAGTTTCGACAGTTATCCCTGTATGTTTTGATGTAGAATAGTGAATGCGCGGCTTATCTGGGAATCTTCTGTGGCTGTTCGTTCCGATATATTTTCAGTCACTCTTCCACCCCCACACACATTCACTGACACTTTCCCAGTTGGTCCTTCCGTTGCTGCTAGCCTCCGAGGGTCGCGGTCACTGACCTTCCTGTTTATGAGTTCTTCGTTTGTTCCCCTTTACACAGCTGAGCTTTCAGAAGCGGTTTGAACCACCTCCTTTGACAGTGGGGAAGCTTGGTTTACAAGTTTCAGGCTATTTTCATAATCAACACACTGTTGCAAGGTGTACTTCACGCCATTCACTATTAGCTTATCGCAACGTAAATGTGCGATATGACCTTCATTTCTCGCTTGTATTAGATGTTTTTCAGTTCTTCCCTTGTCTTTCAGTTTGTCTAACACCTTCGGAATATTGTTTGGTTACACTTATGCCCCTCTGTTTGAATTTGCTCTCGCACCGTATAATTTCCTGTTTCTTTTTGAATGACGTAAGTTTCAATAATATTTGGCGTTTACCGAGTTTATTCCCTAACCTATGAGCTCGTTCAACCATAGCACTTGTCACTTGCACTTCTGTATATTTCATTATGATATCTAAAACTTTCCGTTGTTTCCTCCCATCTTTCTAGTTTATTTACGTCATCCGTGACACCGTGTATAATTAAATTGTTTCTTTTTGATTGTCCTTCCAAGTAATCGAGTTCCTTCTTGATCATCATATTTTCCTTGTCAAGCGATTCACTCTTTGTTGTTCTTGTTTAAACTGTTCATCAAGCGTATAGATTCTTGTTAGTGCTAATTGCAGTTCCACACGTATGTTTTTCACCTCACTTGTAATCTCATCTTGTCCGGTTTTCAGG
Source organism: Lepisma saccharinum (assembly GCA_022664845.1). Taxonomy (NCBI): domain Eukaryota; kingdom Metazoa; phylum Arthropoda; class Insecta; order Zygentoma; family Lepismatidae; genus Lepisma; species Lepisma saccharinum. The sequence goes on along the minus strand of JAGDQP010014837.1, from coordinate 2,668 downwards.
ATCTTTAGTAAACTCCTAATCTCCTCCATTTCAGGTCCCGGGTTGGGTTCCACTGCCTGCGCCAACAATAGCAAAACAATAAGTGTTGCACTAATTAAAGCATACTTCCCGCTTCCTTTGTAATTCCCATTCTTTGTTACAACTGCTATTTTGCTTATTTTCTTCCGCGTAGAAGAGAAACAACCTATAGCTGCCCTATACTGTTCTATGTTGTTGCCCATCTGACAACGTTGCGACCGAGAGCTGTCTTGAATACGTCTGACCTCCTCGCTGAACTGAACTAAACTATATATCTTTGAACGTAGATAACTTTAAAACATTTGAAAGAATCTTTATAGCATAGTACACCTGACTTAATTTTTGAGCCAGCGAAACTGTATGTTCATCCCATGAAAGGGTATCCGTTATCCATACTCCTAGAAATTGAACTTTTTGTATATTGTGGTGGTGTATTATTTAATATTATGCTCACTTGGTTTGAAGATTTGTTTTGTTGGTGGTGGAAACGTATAACCAATGTTTTATCTACGTTTAGTTTCAGTTTGTTGTGCGACAACCAACGTGATATATCGGCGGTGGTCTGCATGGCTTTCTTTTCAATAACTTGATTATCATTGTCAACTATTATGAGATTACTCTCATCGGCAAACAGTGTTGCTTTTGATGCGTGTAAATTATTGGGAAGATCGTTTATGTAAACCAAAAGCAATATTGGACCAAGAACTTTTCCTTGCGGAACACCGCACGAAATGACTCGGATTCTGGATATATACCTAGATGCTTTATTATTAGAGTGCATTATTTGTACCGCTTATTTGCGTTCTTTTATGGACGACCTAAACTAATTGTTTGCAAGTCCTCTTACACCATAATAGTATAACTTACGGAGGAGTTCCTCATGGGGTGCTAAATCGAAAGCATTCGTAAGATCTAGGGAAAGTACTACACAATTTTCTTTGTTGATCAAGTATGTACAATGGTATAAAACATGTCAGTAACAATGTTATAACATAAAGAATTATACATAATGAATGAAAAAATAATAAAGCACTATAGAAACTAAGACATTACAAAACAGCAAAAAGAACGTAAAAATGTTAAAAATAAGTGAATAATTACATCAGATATACAGCAATTATAGGGTATATAACACATCTGATACTAATTAATATATTGCAATAGTTACATTTTTCAGTATCCTTTGTATATACATTTTTAATGCAACGTTTACAAAAAATTACTTAACACTTCATTCCTTTACTGAGTAAAACAATGGTATAACAAAAATGACTGCAGTTCTTTTCTGAGTTGACTAAGTGTGTTTTGAGACTTTATACAGCTAGGACGTTTATTATATAAAACAATACCAGTATATTTGCATTCCTTTTCATACAAGACAATACGGTGTTCCACTAAGGATAAATTGTGCCTATTTTTACTAGACTAATTGTGTTGGTCCACTACACAATTTAGCGTAACTTCAAGGTGTTTCTTCACAAATACAAGTACGTTAAGTATGTACTGGCAAGGTAGTGAAAGTATACAGAGCTTTTTAAAGATTGGCCTGCAATGTTCTCTATGTATAGCACGTGTCAAAATTCTAATAACTCACTTTTGTATTCTAAATATGCTATTGGCTTTGCTTGCATTAATGCCGTACGTTATATGCGGCTGAAATAAGCTGAAGTAGATCATTCTTAAAGTAGAATCGTTCAATACATTTGTAAGAACCATAATTGCATATTGAATACGGTTTAGTTTTTTGCTAAAGTCTGATATGTGCTTATCCCAGGACAGGTTTTCTTGTATCCATACACCCAAATCTTTGTTGATTTTACGAATTCTATTGCTTTGTTGGCAATTTTAATTCTTGGTTGTGCGTGTTTGTTACTCGTGTGTTGGAAATTTATTATTTGTGTCTTTTCATCATTAACTCTTAGTCTATTCACTCTGACCCAGTTAGTCAGTTTTGACATAGTCTCATTTAAGTTTTCTTTGATTTGTTCATGATTATTAGCTTTTAATATATTTGTATCGTCCGCGTGCAGTGTGGTTTTAGCTGGCTGAATATTATATGGGAGATCATTAATATATATCAGGAATAGAAGAGGTTGTAAGAGTGGCCCTTGCGGTACTCCGCAAGAAATTTATCGCCTTTCCGATAATTGTTGAGAGATTTTGTTATTTTTCTTGTTATAATGTGTTATTTGCACTGATCACTTACGGTTTAGTAAGTAGGTGTAAAACCAATTATAGGCGATCCCTCTTATTCCATAGTTCTGTAGTTTTGAGAATAGTTCTCTATGTGCCACTAGAGAGATCAAGAAAAACACCTATTCAATTATCTTTCTTATCCAAATTTTCGCGTACTGTTTTTATGAAATCATAGATAGCTGTTTCTGTTGATTTACCTTTCAAAAAGTCATGTTGTCCGTGGTCTGGCCGGAATTTTTGGCGGAGATGGAGCGGCATGCCGCCATCAGACCGCGGGCTGCAATAGTGTAAAATCGTGCGCGACCTGGCGGCGAGAGTCGTTAGAAGCCCGCCATTTCGTCGCCGTCGCCTTGTCAATGGGGGTCATTTGTAATCAAGTTATTTCTTTGGAGGAAAGATGTTAAACTCACACTCATTGTCATTTAGACAATTTTTGAGAAGGTAGGAAGGAGCG
>JAGDQP010014836.1:0-44182 GCA_022664845.1 Lepisma saccharinum | reverse complement strand
CACAAAGGTTGTATTAAAATTCCAGTACGTTGGCTACCCTGCCTCAAAGGAAAAGTCGACGTAGAAAGGTAATGCGATTTAGATTAACTCCTTTGATGGCGTGTGACAAACTTGACAGCTTATCTTCCCCTGCCATCAGAATTATTTCTTCCTCTCTGAAAAATTGGTTTTCGTTGCTCTGTCATTTCGTATCGGGCAGGATCCGGTTCCGAAGGTTGGCGATGCATAAACTGAATGGATTGCGAAAAACAAAAACCGCTCTTGTTTCTTCCGCGTACTACAGTATTACTTTTAGAAGCTTTTCTCTCCTTTCATTCATGTACTCCGTTAATAGAAATTTTCTTCGTTGTCTACTCTCTGTCGTTACATATCAGAAAGTTAATTTTAACTTCACCATAATTGAAAGAAATGTATAATATATGTTTGAGCAAGTGCGCTTACATTGAAAAAATAAAACCTTCTTAAAAGATTTGACGGGGCGGAAAATAATTGTTTTTTTTTCTTCCATCATAATTAGAATGTGCGCATGCAACTCGAGGGCAATTACTTTGGGACATATCGATGACATAAAAGTCAAATTATGTCTGTGGAGAGCGGTCAAAGGTATGGAAATTTCTGAAAGAAATGGAAGGCAAATACACAGGAATGGGTACTGGTTGGAAGGCGCTACCCATTGGAGAATATATTCTTCATGGGCACCATCTGAAGTCCGCTGTATTGAATCCAGAATGATGGGAAAGGGGTCGTGTAATATGTTGTTCTGGACTAGAATTGTTACGAGGAATACGTTTCTACTTTGGGCATAACTGTATTATTGTGAGACATAAGGGAACATGCCTCTTCTATACGGTTAATAATGCAATAACCTGGAAACACCCATTTTCTTTTGAAATAACGGAAGAAACGAAATCCAAATTAATATAACTCCAAATTAATATAAATCGCTATTTACTTACTTACTCCTTGGCGCTACAGCCCTTGTAGGACCTTGGCCTCCTTCACAACAAGCCTCCATTCTTCTCTGTGCCGTCTCCATCTCTTCATTCCCAGCTTCCTAAAGTCTTCCTCCAAGTCATCTACCCATCTTTTTCTTAGTCTTCCCCTTCTTCTTTTTCCACCTGGTTCCCCTACTAGTACCTTCTTGGATACTCTACTGTCCTCCATTCTCCACACATGACCCAACCATCTTATTCGTCCGCACTTTATTTCAGATATAATATCTGGATTACGGTAGAGCGCCTGTACTTCCGCAATCGTTCTCATTCGCCTGTTTCCGTTCTCTCTCACTGCTCCCAAAATCCTTCTTAAGATCTTCCTCTCCCATCTTCGTAGTAGTTCCTTCTCCCTTTTCAGTAGAGTCCACGTTTCTGATCCGTATGTTACTACTGGGCGCACAGCTGTTTTATAAATACTTATCTTGCTTTTCCTGCTTAAATCCTTTGAGGAGAAAATTTTTCTCATTGCCAGAAAGCATCTGTTCCCCGCAGCAATCATAGTATTGATTTCCTCTGATATTGTATTACGTTGATTCACTAATGATCCCAAGCTTTTACATCTCTCTATTTCTTTACCTCCTATGGATACTCTGTCTTCTGTGTTTTCCCCTTATTTCCGTGATATCAACATGTATTTAGTCTTCCGCGTGTTTATTTTTAGTCCTTTTTTTTTCCAGCGGCTTCTTCTAATTTTTTAATACTTCCACAAGTTCAACTTTGTATCGTGCTATAATGTCTATATCATCTGCGTAGGCTAGACTTTGACACAACCTGTTATAGACTGTCCCTTCCGGGTTTATGTCGGATGACTTTTTTCTAGTGCAAGATTAAATAGTAGGGTTGAAGTTACGTCTCCTTATCTAACTCCTTCTTCGATCTTAAATTCTCTTGAAATTTCTCCGTCAATCTTTACTTTACTTGTTGTTTCATGTAAGGTCATTCTTGTTAACCTTATTAGTTTCTTCGGTATCTTCATTTCCTCCATCGCTGAAAACAGTTTACCAGGTGCGTAAATATGAAACCGGAATTTATGTACAGGAAAAACAGTGATTGGATGACAATGCTAAGAACTATTTTATTCGAAGTATTGGCCATCGCTAGCGATACATTTCTGCCATCGTCCCGGCAATGTGTGGATGCCAGACCAAAAAAGCTGTGCCTCTTGTGCTGCAAACCAGTCATCAAGCCATTTTCGTGCATTTTCGTAAGATTTGAAGCGCTGGTCAGCAAGTGCGTGTCCCATGTATGCAAATAAGTGAAAATCGGAAGGCGCCAAGTCTGTTGAGTAAGCCATGCGGTAGGATTTCCCAGCCAAATGTCGCAATAGTTTCCTTGACCGGTTTTGCTGTGTGGGAGGGTGCATTATCGTGCAGTTCATAATAGAACACTGCCTTCTGATCCCACCAAACACAAAGCATTGTCTTCCGTCCATAGCGATTTGGTCTTGCAGTCGATGTCGCCGGTTCTCCTGGAGTTACCCATGATCTTTTACGCATAGGATTCTCGAATAGATCCACTTTTCGTCACCAGTCACAATTCAATGGAGAAATGATTTCCACTTGTACCTGGCGAGCAGAATTTCGCAAGTGGTTTTACGGCTTTCCTGCTGTCGTTAAGTCAATGCATGTGGAACCCATTTTCCCACCTTCTGAATCTTGCCCATGGCTATTAAATATATGGAGACTTCTTCATATATAGAGGCTTTTAAACGTGTGAAAACTGCATCTCGTACCACATTTAATTGATCTGCGAGTTGTTGTTGCGTTTGAACGTCATCCTTATGCAGCAAAGCTTGCAATTCGCTGTCTGCAGACTGTTTCGGTGGTCTTCTACGTTCTTCGTTTCTCACGTCAAAATCGACACTTTTAAATTTTGTAAACCACGCATAGCACTGTGACTTACCAAGAGCATGATCACCGTAAGCTTCGACAAGCATGCGATGAGATTCTGCAGCAGTTTTCTTCAAATGGTAACAAAACATCAATGCTGTCCGCACATCACAGTTTGTATTTACAAATTGCGCTATGTTCAACGCTATTAAACACTACACTATGAGATGAAACTTGTCTGGTTGTGAGTTGCCAATCGTTATCAGCAGTCAAAACAAGCAAGTGGCGCCGAGGACGCAGTTTTACGGTAACCACAGTGACAGCTAACGCCGTCTATACACAAATTCCGGTTTCATATTTACACACCTGGTACTTCTTTTAATGCTGTCATATGCTTGTTTAAAATCTATGAACACTTGGTGCAGATCGATTTCCTTTTCGTAACATTTTTCCATTATCATTCTTATTGCAGAAATTTGGTCTGTAGTTCCTCTACTTTTTCTAAAGCCACACTGGTACTCTCCTATCAATTTCCTTGCTGTTGGTGAAATCCTGCTTGTTAAGATCCGTGCAAATACCTTGAAAGCCATGTTGAGCATCGTAATTCCTCTGTTGTTCTCACGTACTGTTTTATCACTTTTCTTGTGTATTTGACAAATGATTCCTCTACTCCATTTTTGTGGCATTTTTCTTCTTCGCATATCTATATGTACAGTTGCTCCAGTTTCTTAATTAAGCTTTGTCCTCCTGCCTTTAGTCCCTGCGCGTTAATATTATCTTCTCCTGGGGCTTTATTATTTTTTAATTTCCTTATTTCAGTTTCTATTTCTTGTCTTGTTGGTGGTTTGATTGATTCTTTGTTTCAATCTTCCTCCTCATTCTCATTATTTTGGTCAATCTTTCTCTCTTCTTCTTCCACTCTTTTCTTATTCTCTTCTCTGGTTAACCTCTCTATTTCTTTGTTCCATCGGATCTCCATTCAGCAACTCACTAAAATAATCCGCCCATCTATTAAGTATTCCTTCTTTATCTGTTATCAGGTTGCCATTTTTGTCCTTACAAAGTTTCTCATGTCTTTTGCTTGTCCCGATCTTTCAATTTCTGCTATTTTTTTTGTTTTTCAAATTCCCTTTTCTTCTTTCTGCATATTTTGTCGACCTCCTTTCTTTTCGCTTTAAATTCCTCTCTATTTCCTTTCGTGTTTCTATTTATCATTTTCATTCTTGCTTCATCTCTTGACATTATCGCTCTCCTGTATTCTGCATCCCACCATTCTTCTCTTCTTGTTGGTTTCTTCTTCCCCAGTACTTCATCTGCTGTATTTTGGATGCTCTCCTTGATGCATTGTCATTGCTTCTCAATATCATGGCTATGCCGTGCATCTTTTTCTTGTAATTTCTTCTCCAGTTCCGCCTTATATCTTTCTCTTTCTGCCTCGTATTTCAACAGCTTTGCTATGTTGTGCTTCTCTTGTTTCTCACCTTTACTATTTCTATAACTATAACATGCTATTTTTTTCTATATTTAACCTTCACTAAGAAGTGATCTGATTCGCAGTCTGCACCTCTACAATTTTCAATATCCATTATATTCGTTGCATGTCTGCTGTCAATCAGTACGTGGTCTATTTGGTTCTTGTATTTTCATCTGGTGAGATCCATGTTTCTTTCTTCATATCTTACTTTGGGAATTGAGTACTTCTGACCACCATTCTTCTACTCCCTGCAAAATCTATAACTCGTAGGCTGTTATTGTGTCTCTCACTATGTAGGCTTTCTTTTCCGATTATTTTCCTAAAGCTATCTTCTCTTCCAATTTTGGCGTTAATATCTCCTATTACTATTTTTACATCATGTTGTGGTATTGAATCATATTTTCCAGGTGTTCACAAAATTCGTCTTTGGTCTCCACTTCCGTCTCGTCACTTGGCGCATATACGCAGATCATAGAGATATTGAACATTTTACCTTTAAGTCTTAATATGCATATTCTTTCATTTACCGGTATGAAGTTAACTACAGCTTTGCCAGAGTTCTTATCTACTATAAATCCTGTTCCGTATTCCTTTCCGTCTCCACCACTGTAGAACACTGTATAGTTGCCTGATTTGAAATGGCCTTGCCCTTTCCATCTTATCTCTTGTACTGCCAGAATATTGATTTTGTATTTGTCTGCTACTTCCTTAACTACTTTAAGTACTCCTGGTTTTCCAAGGGTTCGTACATTCCATGTTGCGACGCTGGTTGTAGTTCTCTTCTGTTCTTCCTTTCTCAGCTGCCTAATCCGTTCCTGTCCTAGTTTTTATTTAATTTTCCGTCCTTCCGAGGCTTGCTTGTAGGCTTCGCAACAATGTTTTTTATGAGGTTAGGTTGTTAGCCTTAAGCTCAACCCCCAACCTGGAGGACCAGGAATTTTATGTCAGGGTTCTCCTTCCTTAGCTTTGTGGATCCCTCCACCACCTGAAGACAGGAGTGATTTCTGTCAGGGTTGTCTCCGTTAGCCATATTGTCCGCGATTGCTTATTCGTCAGGTTTCCCTGTTTATTTCGCAATTAACCCTCCTAGCTGGGGTCGTCCCACTATCCGCAACCTGTGGACGCGCCCGGTCACAGCAGGCACTGAGTGGCCTATTTGACCCGGGTATAAATCGCTATACCCAGGAAAACTTGTATACATTTCGGTTTCATTTCTTCCGTTATTTCAAATAATTAAATAAATAAATAAAAAGGGGCGTTTCCAGGCTATTACATCATTAACCGCATATAAGTGGCATATACCCTTATCTCTCACAATAATACATTTACGGCAAAACTGACTTCAGAAAAGTATATCTCATAAATAATACTCGACTCCGTTTCCATTTAAGAAAATCAATCGAGATTCAATATGACGGACTTCAAGATGGCGGCCCTCCAACAGGTAACGCTTTCCACCCTGTACCCTTTCCTGTGTATTTGCCTTCCATTTCTTTCAGCAATTTAAGGGTATTTCCGTACTTTTTGAGCACCCTCGACAGACAGAGTTTGATTTTTATATCCGGCCTTAGCCAAAGTTGCTTAAAGGCCTTAAAATTAAATTCAAATTCAAATTGACTTGAATCTGAATAATTGAAATCATCTATCATAATCGATATCTCCTAAAGCAATGGCGGTCAAGTTGGGAAAATTTGCATGCACACATACTTTGACGTTGTAATCATGACGAAAGAAAAAATGTATAATTATTTTCTGCCCCATCAGTATGTTTGCTTCTTAGTTCAACCGTTACTCTGTTAGCGATTTATTTACAAGAAGATAATGCAAATGGTGCTACAAAAGAGATAGGTCTCAAACTCTCAATGTTCTTACAAAGAAATACAGCCACTAGAACATCGATCTACAAATGTTGAAGCTCTTTTATTTTATTTTTTAAAAAAAAACGGTCCCTTTATTGCTGTATCATGATATAAATACATAGGAACACAAATAATTATAATCGATTTAGTGATTAAAAATAGATAAGAAAGATCGTAAGCTTTAAGAATTAAATGCATCAAAATGTGTCTCTCAAGCAAAATATTTAAGTCACCATGTTAAGAAGGGATTGATAAGCACAAACGTCTTATCTGATGCTCTCAATCGAATGTCATTGTGAATATAATTTCAAATTATGCAGTTCTCAGCGTATTGTATGGTGTATGAAAATGACTAAAATAAATACACCAATACAATTCGTTTGGAAATAATTTTATAACCTTTTGCGTGTGTGTGTGTAGGAGAAAGAGAGAGGGGAAGAGGGAGAGAGGGTGAGGGAAAGGAAGAGAGAGGGGAAGAGAGAAACTCAAATTATCAATTACATTACGTTGCATTATTTAAAATTTTCTCGACATTTTATAACAACAATAAAATGAAAATAGACAAAAATGAAAAGGTTACATAAACAATATTTTCCATTTAAGAAATGCTTATCTAATAGAAGAGACGTGTCATTGTTAGCATTCATTCGTAAGTAAAAACAAAATTTTGGTATAACCCCACACACAGCACGCCTACCTCAGTCAGTTATGGTGATTCGTGTGTATTTATTTTTAGTGATGATGTTTATTGAACTTTATATGTATTTTTATATCGTGAACGCAGTAAATAGACCACCATGTATTAATTTTGCCTACCCTCGTTATGAAGAGTCGCTTTATCATATTTTTATTTGAAGACCCGAAGTAAATAAGGATGTGGTAGAAGAGTACGAACACCCTTACAATTTCAAACAGCTTTTTAGCCTCAACCATTAGACCTAGAAGACTGTATTTGGTATTGGTATTAGGGTTGAGTTGGGTTTTACCCCCTCTCCCCTAACCTAAGGTCGTTTATAGATGACCAAGTGTAAGTTTAATCGTTATTTTAATAAGGGTGTAATACTCGGATTAATGTAATTGTGGTTCTACCGCTCCGGTGTCGTTTTACTGCTCTCCCGCACCCGCGAAATACGTCGCCCATTGCTTATCGCGAGACCCGATGTAAAGAGCCCGCCATGCACCGTTACTCACACCGCACCGGCCATCCGTGGAGTTTCCAAAGCCGTTTTAAGTTAAATTTATTATAGGATTTTATTAAGGACATCATTTTATTATTGGAGAAGGTTTATCATTTCATTTTAACGGAAAGTAGTGAAGGCACAGAACTAATTTGCCGCTGACCATAGCGGTTTTTGTCCTCTTACATCATTCGATGTTCGTTAGGATGTATTTAACTGTATCACATATTTTGATGTTTGGGGTAACAAACTGCGCATACGCAGACTTGTGTTTCCATCCTTTGTGATTGGAGGAATATTTCTTTGCTTTACAACTTCGGTCCTCGGGGGGAACATGGTAAAACATACTTTGACTTTTCTTGAAATCTTTATTTACACGTGTTCTTTTTTTAAAGCAGGTGTTCTTTTATTTTTGTTTGCCGTTTTGTTATACTCAAGAACTTGATATAACTTGTTTCTTTTTATGTCGGAAGCTTGATTGACAGCGGTGCCAAATGAATAACATTTAACAATCTATTTATTGTTTTGCTTCTTTAGATGCTCGGAACGTGTTAGCACATGCTCCAGGTTTTCTAAAAATGACTGTGCAGGTGTTCGTTTATCTTTGCTTCACATTCCTTTCTTTGAATACACAATAGGTCGACCCGGAACAAGATAAAACAGATTACTTTTGATATTTACTGCATAACATGTGTTGGCGATTTTTTTCTTTGTTTCGCATCTCCCTGGTGCTCGAAGGAGGAAACAGGTGTTTATGTGGTTGCACAATATTGCGCAAAACTTATCATTGAAGTTAAGGTGCCTTCTTTTTTAACATTTTTCTATTTCACATTTTGAACCTTATAAAAGTTATGTATAATATGTATATAAAATTATGAACCTTCTATTGTATAGTTATGAAATAAATATATATTCTGTAAACTCTCTTTTTTGTTTTCTTTCATGGCTTTTTGAAATAAAAGATTTTGTTTTACCTTTATACGAAAAACATATTTACATTTTTATTTTCGTTTTATATTTGTTTTCAAGAGATTTTAAAATCTCATCGTTTTTTGCACATTCGTAGTATAAAAAGTAGATATTATATTATTTACCCGCACACTGAAAAAAAAATAAAAACTATACATAATAGTCCGCACAGTAAAGATTTTTGTGTTCAATTTGAGATTTATTCACACGATATAATTTGTAATTTCGTTTTAAAAATTTTACAATTGGTTTACTAGGTTCATTTTCGAAGCTATCAAAATATTGCCACCGTCCATGTTTATTAAAATATATTGCAGTCCAGTGACTTCCAGGGGAAGTTGACGGACTTAAGTTCATTATAAGTGCAGACGGATATTATTTTTTTAAATATCCACTGAGTAAATTCCAGTAAGCGTAATTGCGCTAGTGAAATTTTAAAGCACAATTTTTAATTTTTTTTCACTGCACTTCTGAATCACTTTTACTTATTGGTGTTGGTTTAAACACTGTTCGGTTTTCAGGTAGAATAAAAGAACGTAGACGATAATAAGTTAAATAGTTACCGTACAGTGAAGCTTCTTTTAAGGCACAACGAAAATTTGTAAACTGATGAAGAGGTGAACACAACTTTGTGATGGAAATGCTAAAGCATTATATTTTTGTCACTGTATATCTTCCAAATTAATCACTGTTTTTGTAGAAGAGAGTCTAGGAAAAATTGCTGTGCTTTACCGTGAGTGAAAACACTATCACTGTGCGGGGTATACTTGGAAAGTATGTTTTAAACTTCCCCGTTTTCAACCTCGCCTTCTATCCACTCTAAACCAAATACATGCTGGCTTAAATAATCATTTGTTTATCTTAAACTAAGAATAACCTTTTTATGATGGAAAAGGAGGTTTAAATATCTACATTTGAAAACTATTGCTATCTGCGTGAACTATGGCTAATTCTTTAGTTATGAAATTGTTTTCTTCTTATAATCGAAGAAGAGTCGCCGTGGCTCAGACAAAAGCGTGTCTGACTACTAACCGGGCGGATCGAGTTCAAATTCCGGCCAGGACAGTGGAGAATTCTCTCGTAGTGTTCCCATGCTTGGAGCTCCGAAGTGTACTTTTCCTCCTATCAAATTGAGTACGAGAATATCCCTGGTACTCCTGGGCACCTTGGGAAGGTAAAAGCGGTCGAGAATGGGACTGACCACCTCACCTAACTTCGCACCGTAGGTCAAAAAAATTTGGAGCGCTACCTCCGTTTCCCCAATGCAACGTTCATGGCGCCGAAGGCTGAAAAATGTATGCCAGTTCTCATGGTTGATCTCATACTTCATTAAATTTTATATGTTATGATCCGTATATACATTTCGATCTTTATCGATCTGTATAAGGGAATGAAAATAAGTGTAAATAATATATGAAATAGAATGTGTAAGATTTTGACTGAACCGCAATATAGTAAAGATTTAATTTAAGTATTTCAACATGCTACTGTTGAACCTCATTAATATTTACTTTTTTGATTTAACTCAGTTTACACCGGATGCCCTACGTCTACGTACAAACAAATTTATTTCCAGATGAAATTATGCACATCTATGCACTTGTAAAAACCATCAATAAACCAATGCAGATCAGTTGCTATCAAGATGTCAAGCATAAAACATCTTCACGCATCTTCTGAATGAGCTCCGCGCAATTTGTAAATGTAAGAATAAAAAGCGTAAAGCATTAGTTCAGAGTGTACCTGGTGTTGCTGTTCGAACTATCACAAGGTATGTAAAAAATTTAAAAGGTTATTTAAACTCGTCAGAAGCAAAGTTTGCGTCGACATAACAAAACATTACGTGCACTATGTCTCAAACGATAAAGTTTAAAAAAGAAACGCAAACTGTTAATGCAGAAATGTGGTGCTTTTCTGCCTTTACTATTAGCTCCAATCTTAAGTGCAGTAGTTCGAAGTTTATTTAACCGTTAAGATGTCTTCGCAATTTCAAAAAATAGTACTCATTCCAGAAAATGCAAGTGCGCAATTGTATTCCATTATGAAGTCTGTAAATTCTCATGAAACATGTTTTGATAATGAAATGGATTAAATTTTGAAACGAAGTCATCTTTATACGGATGAAAAATGGAAGATGTATCAGCATGCATTACATCATTATTTATAATATACTCTACAATTTAAGAAACCAGTTGTTTTACCTGTTTTCAATTCTTAATCTTCCAATATGTTACCCTTGATTCAATATATTATTAGTTCAGTACCAAAATCGTTTGCTAAAAGATTCAAGTATTATTAAATCTCCTGCAGGCTTCCAATAGTATCAGTTGCGATCAAATTGGTGCAGTATCCATAGATGACAAAGTAATTCCAGGTCCAAGTATTACTGATCTTATCAATGATGTGGTAAGAAATCGAAAGATCCTTGGATATCTATTTGGCATTCAAGATTTTAAAGAATTGTTACAAAATATTTATATTCCCTTAGAATTAATTATTTTCAATATGGTGCAGGTTCTACTAAAATACTAAATCAGAAAAATAGTGTTCGTAAAATAGTAAACAAGAAGAAGAAGGATCCTAGTAAAGTAATAGTAAAGAAAAAGATGAATGGTGTTAACCAAGGAATTGAGAAACGTTTTTCTTCATTATTTAAAATTATAAAGAATAAAAGATTTAAATGTCACTCCATCAAATTTATTATGCTTATGCAAATTCAATTGTTTAGGTATTATCTCTATGCTAAAAGAGAAAACTGGCCTTTATCAAAAAAGCAAGAAAAGTAAGAGGAAGACACAAACTTTACATGCTCCTGCACATAAACATTTGCCCGTAAAAAGTGTATGTTAATGCACCTCTTGAACTAATACAATTTCATTTAGCAGATATGTAAAACGAATCAAAATATAATGATGGATATAAATATATTTTTGTAGTATATATGCTATTACTTGATACGCCGTTTGTATTCTTGTTAAACATAAAACAGGTCCTGTCATGACAAAAGTAATAGAATCAATATTCAGTAAACAAAATTACCTCTACTTCATTGTCCAACTGATTTAGGAACATAATTTTATAATCAATATGTAAAACGTGTTTTTAAAAAATATCAAGTGAATCATTATAGTGTACATTACGAAATCAAGGCTGCTTTCGTAGAACGTTATATTCGTACTTTGAAGGGAAAATATTTTACTGCTGAAAATATTTATCGTTATATTGATATTTTACAAGATCTTGTAAAAAGTTATAATCGTACGAAACATTCTTCCATTCAATACACCTGTACAAGTAAATTATTATAATATGAATTAAATTTGGGAAAGATTATAGGGGCAAGAAATGAAAATTAAACAGAAATGTAAATTTGAAGCGGTATATATAAACATAATTTGGAAAAAAGGATATTTACCGAAGAGGTCTTGTCATATATTTATTGTGGATCAGTGTATTCAAAATAATCCAATAACTTATAAAATTTGAGATTGGAATGGTGAACTTATATAACAGGTTCATTTTATCATCAAGAATTTAAAAAAAATATTTATAGGAAAACAGAAAAGATATTTAATTGAAAAGTACTAAAGCGTAACATAGTTGGATTTATGTCAAATGGTTATCAATCTTCTATGTATAGTTGGGTTCAACAAAAATCAGTTAGTAGTTAACATGCTGTCTCAGGAACAAGCAGATGAGTTTTATGTTACGTTACGATCAAATGTTTGCAATAATATTTTTGAAAATAAAAAAGTTCTTATACTACGAAACTATGCCAGCCAATTCATTTAACGGGAAATTGGGTTGTAATTTTAAGCCGGCTATTTATTCCGTGGATTTTTTTGTAATATTCAAAAGGAAGAAAATCTTATTATTCAAATAGGGATAAAAATATAGTAGAATGTAATATAAACTTTCCGGTGGGATATTATGAATGAGTACATTCTACTTTAGATATTATTCGTACGACTTAAACTAAACAAAGGGGAAAAGAAAATGAGGAGAAAGATAATTTACATCTATTTGACGATAGTATTTTTAATAAAAAGTTTCATTATGTAGAAATGATGAGTTTAACGAATGATCAATAATGATCCTGTAATAATAGAAGAAAATCCTATCGTTATTCAATACGAGGAAGCTAGATATAAAGGTTATATTTTTCATAAAACAAAATCTAAATCTGAATACCTTTTCGAGATGAGTACATTTTACAAATCATTTTAGGATTCAGTAATGATTAAAAAAGTGAATACGCGCATAGTTTACTCTTATCCCATGAATCCGAAAAAGAAACCAAAGTTTCTAAGTGTTCCAACACATTTTCCCACAAATCTTGATTATCTTATTCCTTCAGAAATAAATATTTGTAATCATATTGTAAAAGATCAATCTCTTTATGGAACATTAATTCGAAGAAATTGAATTCAATATTATCGTTACGACAAAATGAAATAATGTATTTTTGATTGTCTTCAATATGTTAAAGTTGAAAAGAAATATTTTGATACTTTTCAAGTAGACTTGAAGGATGTGCCCGGTCGTAAAAGATTGCAGTACCCATTTCAATTTAGAACATCAAGTGTGACACTACATTTCAAACGAAAATGATTTCTGAAAGAAGAGACGATAGTTTATACATTGCACTTAGTTTTAATGGAATTATTTTAAGTTATTATAATAATAGTCCGACACATTTTTCAATATTCTTAATAATCGAATACATTTAAATGAATCGTGGATTGTAGGATAAGTGAAATTCATATTCCCTTAACGTGCAATAAAGTTATTTTTTTAAACATAATATGCTATAATAATGTAAAACATAAAATAACACAGTGATATTATTCCACCGTTCACCAGTTGTTAGATGAATTGAATAAAATTAATTCAAGTATAAAATTCGAATATTCAAACATTGTCACTGTACACGTTGATGACACTATAAAATCTGTACCTTTATCATCCGTATTAGCTTTACAATTCGGTTTTGAACCTAATATTGATATTTCAAAAGATAGTCGTATTCCTAAACAGCCATTTCTAGACTTTGGATATTCCCATCAAGTATGTATTTAAACAGATCTTATTCAACCTCAGTTTGTAGGTGATACAAAAGCACCCGTTTTACAATTTGTAACTATGACCAATAATCATTATTTAAAAATACAAACCATAACTTTTCAGAATGTACATTATTATCCACTTGCAAAACTTTCATTTGACACTGTAGAAATACCATTTGTATCCGGTACATTGACCGTAACTCTTCACTTTAAGCGCTCATCAAAATGAAAACCCATACAATTATGCGTCGAGGTAGAGGTATACCTTTCTTTGCAGGATCTGTTTATGAACGGGCACATGAGATTGGGAGTTTATTTTGCGGACTGCGATTTTCTATGCCACTCGTTAAACGAGGAGCAAAACCAGTAGGGCGACAAAGTTTATAAACGGTAATACAAGTTACGAGGGATATGCTTGAAAACCATCCCATTAAGGAATGTTTAAAAGCACGAGTTCGCGAAGCAGGATCATCTTTAGGAACCAAACCTCAAAAGAAAGCTATTCAGTTGCTTAGTGGTAGTGGTAAAAAAAGGACACGTAAGCGTAAGGCTTCCGTGCGTTTTGGACCACCAAGTTTAATAAGACGACGTGATTGCAACAAAAGAAAGAGTAGAGATATTTTCAGCTAAAAATGTCGTTTCGTACACCTAAAAATAATGAATGCTGTACGAATGAATTCAATTTAGTTTCTGTCCCTATGACACAAACTGCTATCGAATCATCTGGAATGGTAGAGTATCGACCAATTTCATCGCTTCATTCTGATGGACCTATAGAATTTCTTGTGCCTGGAGATACTGCTGAGTATATTCTTTATTGTACATATTTATCTTTATGTCAGGCGTAAAGTATTAAGGAAAAATGGAGATAATTTTTCAAGTAACAGCATAAGGACCACAAACCGTTGTTGCAGATAATGTAGGGCCGGTGAATAGCTTCTTACATGCACTTTTTAGACAAGTGGATGTTTCTCTAAATGGTAAAATTATTTCTTCTTCAAATCCTACGTACCCCTTTCGAGCGTAAAATGAAACTACTTAATTATTCTGAAGATGCAAGCAGAACTCATTTAACCACTGATTATGGTATAAGGATACTTCATTGCATTTTAATAGTCTCAATGAAAATAGTGATGGCTATTATAAGAGAAAATCGTTTGTTGCTGCTTGCATTTCCATTGATATGCATGGACGACTTCATACAGATATTTCTGGATCAAATCAAGTTCTTTCAAATCAAGTCAATTTTCATATAAAATTAAATCGTAGTAAAAATGCATTCTGCTTCATGGCAGCTGAAAATTCTACATTTAAAGTTACACCGGAACAGGTTATTCTTTATGTTCCTCAAATTAATATTTCTGCTGATTTTGCATTACAATTAAACAGTTTTATCACTCATGATACTGCTAAATTACCACTGAATAGAGTTGAAAACAAAGTACATACCATTCCTGCAAATGTTAATTCCTATAATCTTGATAATATATTTCTTGGAAATGTACTCAAATCATTATAGGTTTTATACCATAAATATGTGAGTCATGCGGTCAGACATTCTGA
This sequence comes from Lepisma saccharinum, assembly GCA_022664845.1. Lineage (NCBI taxonomy): Eukaryota > Metazoa > Arthropoda > Insecta > Zygentoma > Lepismatidae > Lepisma > Lepisma saccharinum. The sequence continues at coordinate 29,249 of JAGDQP010014836.1, read as the reverse complement.
TGACCCTCATGGATTATCCTTTATTCTTTTATTCTTTCTCCTACTAATACTTTGGATGATTCTACATGAGACGTTATTAAGGATTCTCCTGTTATTCTCCAAATAGGGTTCAATCAAATTCTTGCAAATCTATTTCATGCATTATTAACGCACAATTTGATTTCCTTATACAGATCGATAAAGATCGATATGTATATAGGATCATACCATGTAAAATTTTGTTTAGTTTGAGATCAACCATGAAAACTGTAGTATAATTTTCAGCTTTCGATGATAATGAAGAAAATAATTTTATAGTCAAAGAATTAGCCATAGTTCATGTAGATAGCAAGAGTTTTCAAAATTGGATATTGAAATCTCGTTTTCAAATATCAAAAATTATTCCTAGTTTAAGATATGCAAATAATTATTTAAGCAGTATGTATTTGGTCTAGAGTGGATAGAAGGCGAAGTTGAATACGAGCAAGTTCAAATATACAGTGCTCAAAATATAATGCTTTAGCATTTCCATCATAAAATAGTGTTTACCATCTTTATCAGTTTTCAAGTTTTCGTTGTGCCTTAAAAGCGTCAATGTAAGCAAAATATAAAACTTATTATCATCTACGTTCTTTTATTCTATCTAAAAACCGAACAGTGTTTGAACCAACACCAATTAGTGAAAGTGATTCAGATGAGGACTGACGAGATTTTTAAAATTGTACTCCAGGGCAACTACGCTTACTGGAATTTATTCAGTGGACACTTTACTAAAACAAATTGAGTATTCGGCGACACTTATAGCGAATTTAGATGCGTCAAGCTCCCCTGGAACTCACTGGGCTGCCATATATATTAATGAACATAGGCGGGGCATTATTTTTATAGCTTTCGAAATATACCTTGTAAACTAATTGTAAAGGTTTTAAAACGAAATTGCAAATTTCATAATGTAAATAAAACTCAAATTCAGCGCGAAGAACATATTCTTTATGGACTATTCTGTATAGTTTTTATATATTTCAATTTGCGAGGAAAAAATAAAAGTTCTACTTAGCATACTACGAATCTGCAAAAAAACGATGAGATCGAAAAATCTCTTGTAAAAAATATTACAACATGAAAAGAAATAAGTAAAAAGTTATAATTATACATTAGTTTAAGAAGGTTTAATATGTGTAATAGAAAAAGCTTTAGAAAATGAAGATAGCAAAAGGCAGCTTAAGTTAAATGGTAAGTATTGTACAACATAAGTTCTAATATGAGACAGAAAATAATATTATAAAAATTTAAAAAAATAAAACAAACAAATTCCTGTGAACATCAGGACAGGAAGAATTTACCTACACCTGTTACCAGATGTGTAAATATGAAACCGGAATTTGTGCATAGACGGCGTTAGCTGTCACTGTAGTTACCGTAAAACTGCGTCCTCGGCGCCACTTGCTTGTTTTGATAGTGTAGTGTTTAATAGCGTTGAACATGGTGCAATTTGTACCTACAAACTAGAGGACAACATTGATTTTTAGTTACCATTTGAAGAAAACTGCTGCACAATCACATCGGATGCTTGTCGAAGCTTACGGTGATCATGCTCTTGGTAAGTCACAGTGCTATGCGTGGTTTACAAAATTTAAAAGTGTCGATTTTGACGTGAGAAACGAAGAACGTAGAAGACCACCGAAACAGTTTGCAGACAGCGAATTGCAAGCTTTGCTGCATAAGGATGACGTTCAAACGCAACAACAACTCGCAGATCAATTAAATGTGGTACGAGATGCAGTTTTCACACGTTTAAAAGCCATGGGCAAGATTCAGAAGGTGGGAAAATGGGTTCCACATGCATTGACTTAACGACAGCACGAAAACCGAGAAACCACTTGCGAAATTCTACTCGCCAGGTACAAGTGGAAATCATTTCTCCATTGAATTGTGACTGGTGATGAAAATTGGATCTATTTCGAGAATCCTATGCGTAAAAGATCATGGGTAACTCCAGGAGAACCGGCGACATCGACTGCAAGACCAAATCGCTATGGACGGAAGACAATGCTTTGTGTTTGGTGGGATCAGAAGGCAGTGTTCTATTATGAACTGCTGAAACCTGGCAAAACCGTTAATACCCAATGTTACCGACAATTAATGATCGATTTGTATCAAGCTTTGCGTGAAAAACGTCCAGAATATGACCAAAGACAACATAAAGTGATTATGCTTCACGATAATGCACCCACCCACACAGCAAAACCGGTCAAGGAAACTATTGCGACGTTTGGCTGGGAAATCCTACCGCATGCGGCTTACTCAACAGACTTGGCGCCTTCCGATTTTCACTTATTTGCATACATGGGACACGCACTTGCTGACCAGCACTTCACATCTTACGAAAATGCAAGAAAATGGCTTGATGACTGGTTTGCAGCACAAGAGGCACAGCTTTTTTGGTCTGGCATCCACACATTGCCGGAACGATGGCAGAAATGTATCGCTAGCGATGGCCAATACTTCGACTAAAATAGTTCTTAGCATTGTCATCCAATCACTGTCTTTTCTGTACATAAATTCCGGTTTCATATTTACGCATCTGGTATGTGGCGAATATCAAAAGAAACATGTTCTATCTTGTCAAGAACATGAAACGAAGGGAAACGATAAATAGATTGTTAAATGTCATTGAACAGACGCCGCTGTCCATGAAGCAGCAATATAAATAAAAACTTGTTCTATCTTGCTCCACGTCGACCCATTTTCCATTCAAGCAAACAAAACTGAAGAATCATGTGCTTTTAAAAGAACACCTGCACACTGGAATTTCAATAAAAGCCTACGCATGTTCTAGCACGCCTCGTCAGCACCTGTTATGCGGGAAATATCAAAATAATTTGACCTATCTTGCTACGCGTCGATTAATTTCAAATATACAACTCTGCACATGCGCTAATCCTAACTACCAAAACATCGAAAGTTGTAAGAGGACAAAATTAGCTGTACAATTGATATTTTATGTGTAAGACACGGAGAATCTGTGCTGCACGTTGACGGCGAATGTATAACCATTCTCCGTCAAATTAAGATGATTCCCACCCAAAAATTAATCCAATTCCTTAATAATAATTCCATAATAAATGTAATCTATCACATTGTGTTCTATGATTTTCACAGGCGGGGGATGCGAATGACGACGGCGGTTTCATATCGGGTTTCAGGGCAACAGCGACGTAGAGCAAGCGACAACATGGCGGTTGCGGTGAGACTTAAAAATAATAATTAAAAAATAAATAATTAATCAAATCAATAATCAATTTCATTCTAGTTCTATGCTTTCTATATTCACCTCAGCCCTAGACCACCTCCCCTACTCCTCTAAAATACCTCATACCAACTACAGCCTCACAAATCCAGTAACTATGTCAAAAACCAGTTTCAAAACCGGTACTCCTATAAGTCTGTCATATACTACTATACAGATAGGCCTACAGCTGCACGTATTGGCATTAAAATTGAATGTATAAATATGCTACTTTCAGTTTTCTAGTGAACTGAAATGCAAAGTGAACTTCATATTTTTTTCATATGGATATACATCAGTCAAAGAACCATCCATAAGGGCACTTATCCACCAGGAAAGATTTCCATCATGTGCAATAAATTTAACAATTTGGAAAAACTGAAGCGTTATATGCTTAACGAATGCTTAGAATACTGTGGTGAGATTTCAAAGTGGTCTGTGAACAATCGAAATCAAGAAGATGACTAAACATACTGTCAAATGAAGATTTTGTATCATTGATAAATCAGTGTCATAAATTTTAGAAGAATTTAATGTGTAATGTATGCAGTCACCATCATGCTAGTTTAGAAACATAGATGAATTGCAGATAAAGAGGAATAAATGTGATTTCTGCACTTTTTCTTCAAGATATTTTTAGAGGAGCATCAGTTCTTAACTTTTAATGACCAATAAAAGTACATTTATATTTCGCAATATCAAAACAATATGATGACTCAGAATCACCAAGTTCAGCAAGTTCACAAACAAGGAAATACAAATGGATTTCATGTACAGATAATTATCCCGTCTTCACAGGTAAATGCAACTTTCTTTCTTTTACCTTAATACTTAATACGTTTAGAGGATGAGTGGTTTATCGATTCTTGAAATCGTTCAGTTGACAAATAGACCTTTGAATATTCTGTGTGTATAGGACCTATTCTGTTTAAATATTCTCCCGATTCAATGATCCAGCTATTCCTTCGGGAGTGGAAGCAAGGCATCACTACAGGCAGGCATTTTTATTATAATGAGACTTTATACAATTTCGTGCAATATCAAATAATGATATTATTCCTTAATCACAAATACCTTTTGTGAGGTGAAGTTAAAGAGTACATAATCACAAATATATTGTGTTGGGTGTGCTGTAGTGGTGTAATGGATAGAGCATCTAACCGACCACGGCAGTGTGAATTTTTCTGCGCGTAATTTTCTACTTTTCCCCGTACATGGGGCATTTATGATTAAGGAATAATATCAGACCTGCTATTACTATTTTAATGCAACATGTTTTCAATTCTTTTCCCTTAAACGAAATGTACCAAGTACGAATTAAGAAAGAATTAGCTAATACTATGAGGTGTTTCCCTGTGAGTGAGTGGTAACGATCGCTGCATTGTAACCAAAGGGTTCCAGATTCGATTCCTAGTGAGGATACAAGTGGTTCGAAGCACACGTTAAACTGTAGGTTCCGTCCTTAGGACTTCTTCTTCCTATGAAATGCAATGGCAAACTACCATCGGCTCACCTTGCACAGGGACCTTGAGTTCAGGACCTGCCTTCGGGGAGAATACACATATCATCATCATAAATACTATGTGTGACCTCTGCACACTCCATGTAAAACTCTGTACACTCCATGTACTTTGGGTAGTGGTAGTCCAAGCTGTGAATCCAGAATACGCCACTGATATGGAGAGAAAAAAGGGAATAAACTCCAGTCATTATGTAAAGAGAAAACTACAGATAATCACATATTCGTAATTTTCGCTTAAAATTGTCTGTCTTGAAACCAATAAACATTTCATATAATCAGTAGTACAAATGATTTATGTTGCGTAGACCCTCACAGGATTTGTAAGTACACAAAATACAAAATGCGATAATCACTCCATTGAAATATTGCTGCCTTTGCCTTAGTCCAAATGTCAACAACACATATTAATACATTCTCCTGAAAACTGGACAAGAAATGTAGTGACCAGAATTTTTGTTGTGAATATGATTTCGAAAACTCATCTAATTTATTGAAGACATATTCTTGAGTGAAATTCGAGGCTTCTCAGGCTTCTGTTTGTCTTCATCATTCTGATTCCTGAAACTCTAGCGATTGAAACTGAAACTCTGCGTACAGAAGACAAACTTATCAAAAGAGAAAAGTTTGAGATCGTAGTGAAAATTTAAATAGACTACTTGTAAAGATATTGTGTTCTTTAATATCCCCAACGATTTGCTTACAAAATGTTCCTAAACCACATCAACATTTTTTTAAGGATCTCTCCTCTCCTTTTTTTTTTTTTTAGGGGTACAAATCAATACTCCCTTTCCGCTATATACTTACTCAGTAGATTATATATGAAATTACTTGTAAAATTATTATTGTACTGTAGCTCTTCGGTGTACAATACTTCTAATTTAACTAGCAAGTACAATATATCATTCACATTTATTTCAAGTCTACTTGGATACAAATGTTAGTCCTTTGTCATTCTGGGATTTTTTTTGTACAGACACACAACCCTTCCTTCATCTTTCAGCGCTAGTAGAAAATAACCATTAGCTGTGACATATGAAAGATGGTTGCAAGCCCATTTACCAGACATGCAGGAGCAAAAGGGGGTGAGTTGGGAAAATAGCTCCTAAACCACATACCACTCAACCGATGCAAAAAGGTTTCGAGGATGGATGCTAACCGCGACTTCCAAGCAGGAATTTAAATCCGACTTTGATATAATGCGACTCGGGGCCGTTCACGCAATTCTATATGTCAACACCAGAGTGGGTCGCTCGTTGCCTGATATATATTCTTCTTCGCTACCGTCTTCTCTCTCTCTACAGCACCTGTTACTAGATAAATCTGTACACTAGCCCATTGCCGCAAAGGACTGTGAATCAACGTGAATATATGGTTCCTAGGGCCTCCAACACTGTTACGCCATTTGCTTTAGTCAGCGAGATTGGACCGAGAACACAGTATCGTTTAGTCTTGGTGTTATAGACTGCTTGTAACAGGAAACGTTTTACTGTGTTCAAGGAAAGCGAAGCTGACATATATAAGTGATTAGAGGTGCACGTCTTGCCACCAAACAAGTTTACTGACAGCCTCTGATCTTCATATACAATACATTCTGTCTATGAGTGTATATCATTCGTGAGCTTCGTATCTTATAAATATTGCGCACAGGTGGTGTGAATATATATACGTGATGAAGATAGCCAAAATTTATAATTATTCGGAAGCGTTTCAGCGGCCGAAAATCAGACAGACCTCACATAATAACGTGTAAAATTAATGAAATACCTGTGGACACATTTTACTATGATCACTAATCATTTAATTTTTCATCGAACTTCGTTTTAGTTAATCATATTCAAACAACCTTAAGTACATTCCTGGATTTGCGGGCTAAGATTTTCAATACAAAGCTGGATACACCTAATAGTTTCTTATTGGGTTTACTTCAAGTTGTCCAGGAAATAATGGTCAATGATCAAAATTATAAGTAATTACCAAAATGTCCTAATAATGAAAAAACAATTTTAAAAAATAAACAGATAAGAGAAAACTTGTTTAATCAAAACTTATTCAAAGTGATTCAACATACTTTTTTCCAAAGTATACGGCATAAATGCATAAATTCATTTTTGCGTTCGCATCAAAAGTCATTATCCCGGTAAACTTACTAAATGCTTCTTCTGCAGCTGATTGGTATTGAGACAGTTTATTCTTCGCAAAGTTATAAATTTGTTTAAAATAGTAACAGTCTGTAAGAAAGACCAAACAAAATATTAAGGCGGATGAGACAACATGTCGATTCCCAAATCACTCCTGATACATTTGGACGAGCGTTATAATGATTTACAACAGTAGAGCATTTGCGATAAACTGAAAGTGGCTGTTTTTGTTGAAGTTAATATGCATTACATCTACGTACTACGTAGTTGACGTACTGATGTATGAGTAACTGCTTTATCTTCTTTTTAAAGTTTATTATCATCAAAAAGATACTTACTACTTACTTCCTACTTACACGTCGGAGAAAAAGCTCTCATCTAACGCCGAAACCTGCGCTATACAATGTTACAGGTTTTTTTTTTACCCCTGACAGAATAACATTTTCCAAACATTTAGAGACATGATTGATGAGATGTTCTGCGATGTACTTTTGAAAAGAGGAGTAAGGAAATATGGAAACTCTGAAAAAAAAAAAATCTTGCTACTGGAAAAATGAAAGCTAGAGGTGTTATACATGTTAACGTTTATTCGAAAGAAAAGACCGGGGTGAGCCCAACAACAAACAGGAACCGATCATTTTGTGCAGTTCCAGAAGATATTGATCCAAGTTTGAGCTCATTAATCAATATATATAATAAATGTAAGCGTGGTTTGTCCGTGCTTGCCGCTATAACTCCGCAACATACCTACGCAGCCCCATGGGGGTTATATGGTGTGGTAGCCCTCCATCCCCCATCTATGAAGAAGGTTGCGGTTTGGAACTGCAGGGATTGAGTTCGGAGATATGGGTGTCAAAAGAGGGCATCGCATCAATGGACTTCTTATGGGAAGTCGGTGAAGCAGCTGGGAATCGAGTGCCGAAGTGGCTCAGACTGGCCAGAATGTTTCTGGATGTTCTAGAAGGTTCCAGAATGTTCCCAAAATGCCCTAGAATGTTCGAAAATGTTGTAGAATGTTCCAGAATTTTATAGAATATTCCAGAAGGTTCGAGAATGTTATAGAATGTTTCAGAATGTTATAGAATCTTCTAGAAAATTCGAGAAGGTTCTAGAATGCTCTAGAATGTGCTTGCTCTAGAATGTTCCAGAATGTCCTAGAATTTTCGAGAATGTTCTAGAATGTCCCAGAAGGTTCTGGACCATCGAAGGGACTTCCTGTTCTGAAACATTAGAGAACGTTCAAGAATGTTCTAGAAACCGAAAACGGAAGTCCAGAATCTTCTGGAACATTCTCGAATGTTGCATTATCCTGTTGTAGTGGGGATACGTTCCAGCTCAGAAGGCCTATATAGGCGATGGCAAGACGCATGCGTCACTATACCTTTAGAAATCGATTAGAGTGGATCAACGAAATGTGAGAGTGATAAAAAGTGAAATAAATTTGAGTGAAATTTTTTAAACGTAATAAGTGTAAATGTAACATTTTATTCATCCCGCACCACATATCAGCTAGTATTAATAAATAAAGTTACGAAAGTTTTTCTTTCTTTTTTCTCTAGACTGAAGGGGATTTTTCTCCAATAAAACGTATTTTCTGAATTTCTCATACAAATTAATGTGTTAACTATGTGTTTTAAACTGATGTACCTCGCAACAATATTGTAAAATTTATTTTCGATCTACAGAGACAACAGAAGGTTATTTTTCGCTTGTATTCTCAATTTACTACGGAACTGCTACCCATATCAGAGCCGAAATGGATCACTGGTCAATCACTTCATTCGGGTCAAGTTTTGAACCGGGTCTATTCTTTGGACCCGGGCTGACCTGGTGACCCACAGGGCAAAGTAGAGTTTTAAGGTGTTTCCTTGCGTTTGAACAGTGTTTCTTTCAGGATTAACCGTGGCTCCAGGTGTTATGTCCAGAGCACGATAAATATGACGCCGAAAATTCCCAGTTCATCATAGTTCCCAGACCGTGTTAATCGGGTTGTGTTTGGGACCGGGTCACCTACGCTCAGGCCAGGCCCCAAAGTGACCCAGTTTCATTTCTGACCCCTACAACTTCCAATGATAAATAACGCACTATTATATTAAGACAGTGTTTCCCCAACATTTTGCAGGCTGTGGACCCCTTGATTTCTTACTAGTTTGTTTGTGGATCCCTGTTCCAACAAACAAGGAAAACATTATACATACAGTATCAATAGATCTTTCTACGTTAATCTATAGATAACGGTGACCATATTTTCTGAGTCAAAATTCGGGATGGGTCTTACCGGAATTTAAGGGACCCCACTACTTCTTTGTGAGTGGTTTGAGGTTCATCTCAAGATAACGTTCTTATTCAGGCCAATAAGTTAAACTTAGAAGTTACGTTTTATTAAAAGTTATGTCCACTTTAGAGAAAATAGAACGAACTTTAGAACATTAAAATCACCAAATATAAATTCAAAAGTCTCATGCGTTGTAAAAGGCACGTTCTATGCCTGAATAGTTGGCACAAGCCTGTGAACAGCATTTTTCAATATTTTTTTTCTCCAAAAGCCTTTAAATTACTGTAAATCAACAACTATTATCCACATTTAAAACAATTTTAATTTTCACTCTTTTTGTGAATACTGGTATAAATAAAACAAACTGGCGTTTTTCTACAATTTCTGTTAAATGGAAACAAAATATAACATCAGTAAGATATATTTTATAAAAAGAAATAGTGAAATTACTTTTAACTAAGAATCTGTTGAAGTTTGCATAAACGTCTAAAAGTTAAATCTACTGTAGTGACGAATTAATGCCTTTCATGAATCATACTTCTCTGAAGGAGACAGCTTACTTTCAAACATTTTGTTGCCTTTTATTTCTTCACATATCGTTTTGCAAGATTCGAAATTGATCATTTCAATAACAAACATAACTATCACACATTTTACTGTCAATGATAGCTTCTCTGATCAACAGAAGTTAATTAATTATTGAAAATGGCCTCTCTGCGGAAGTACTTATGTTAGGAGGTGACGAATTAACACATATTCTTTAAGTTTGGTACGGACGTTCAGCTGTAATACAGTGAAACAAATGCAAATATTACTTCAAATGCCCGTTTCGAATTAAATAATATCACTCCTTCTTATGAAATTAAGAAATTTAATACATTTTTCGGGACACCGGTACACAACCCTAAAATTTGGGACTGTCCCGAAAAATTCGGGACGTATGGTCACCGTATCTATTGTTTTAAATAGAGGTACAATTTCAATAGGCCTACATAAAAGTAAAATTGATTACAGTTTGTTAACAATATTGAAAGTCGCGAATTAATAGTAGTAATAATAAAACCTAACGATTTTGTTTACTTACAGTTTTTGATGTAATAGCTGGGCATTGTTTTGTCACTGTCAACTTTTTCACATCTAGCTCCAAAGTAGATTTTCAGTTCTACTTCAAGTCTATTTCTGAACTTATTTTTCATATAAACAAGTACAGAACATTTTTACACGCACAAGTAAGTAGTCTATAAAGGAACATGATGTGAAATTGCCTTTTAGGAAACATCAGAATACAATTACAAAGACCGAGCATGTGACCAGAGGTACAGCAAAAGCCAACAGGAAAACATCATCTTCAAGGAGGAATCGCAGGACAACTCAGTAAGCTGTTCTTCATTTTACGACAGCTCATTTTCATTCCTTAGAAACAGATTCTTCATCCAGTTGTTTTTCTTGTTGGAAACCGAAGAGTAAGCTCTCAACTGCGTATCCAAAGAAAGCAAATGCATCTTCATACTGTCACAATCTTCATTTGGAAGTTCTTTTTTCCTTGGCAGCAGAAAGTCGTTCACAGTGAGAAAGGAATCATATTCCTTATTTTCGATTTCTTCAGCCCAAATTTTTATTATTTTATTTGTGGCCTCAGTTTCGACTTGCACTGAGAATACAGTGGCACTGGAGCCTTGCAGACTTCAATTTAAAGTGTTCAGAAATGAGAAATTAAATGAAAAGATGTGACAAATACGGGAGTTCCAAAGCCACGAAAAGTCACTTAAGCAGACCTTTAGTTTCAGTTCCAATTTCGAATTAGCCAGAAAAATTCTCACCTCAACATACAACTCGAATAAACCAGTCAGAACTCTTCCTCGACATAACCAGCGTTCCTCAGAATGTAAGGTAAATGTTCATAATTACGTCCCATCTCGTTACACAATGCAGCGAAAATTCTGGAGTTAAGAGGACGTACCGTGATAAAGTTTTTAATTTTAAGTGATTCATCGAATACATGTTTCATCTCGGATGGTATTCCATGTATAGCCAATATTTCACGACAGATGCTGCAGTGCGTCCACTTGGTAGAGAGCATAACAGCCTGGACTCTTGCAAAGAGTTCTTTTTGTTTACCTGCTATTGCCCGAGCACCATCTGTACTAATCCCGACACATTTAACCTATTCTAGTTTATTTTCAAGGATAAAACTATTAAGAATTAAACCAGGTCTCTGCAATTGGATGAAACGGCAGTGTTTTACAAAACAAAATATCCTCATGAACCTTGCTGTTGTGTTTATATCAAACAAAAGCTACTAAATTCGCATTTCCCGAAATATCAGTAGTTTTATACAATTGCAATGGAAAATACTCACTGGAACTCAAACGTTGTATCAATGTGTCCTTTACGTTTTCAGCCATTTCGTCGATTCTCCGCTTCACAGTGTTGTTCGAGAGAGATACTAATGAAAGTTCCTTGGAGTGTTTTTCGCCAAGCAAATTGCGAGTCATTGCTTTCTTGCCGGAAAAATTTAGTTTCCACTAATTGTACGAGACTCTCATTTTCGCAATCAATACAGATAGATAAGAGAAAGAAGATGGCGGCACGCTGCTTGCACTGTGAATTTCGATTTGGAACTTCGAGCGTGACATTTCATTTTAAAAGAAAATGATTTCTGAAAGTAGTAACGATAGGTTTTGCATTACTTAGTTCTAATGGAAGTATTTAAATTTATTCTAATAATAGTCAAACACATTTTTTCAATATTCTTAATAATCGAATACATCTAAATAAATCGTGGATGGTAGGATTAAGTGTAATTCATATTCCCTTAACGTGCGATAATGTATTTTTCTGGTTAAAATACCATATGGTATGATAATGTAAAACATAAAATAGCAGTAGGATATTATTCCACCGTTCAACAATTGCTAGATGAATTGAATAACATTAATTCAAGTATAAAATTTGAAAATTCACATATTGTCACTGTACACGTTGATGATTCTTTACGTTTATCACCCATATAAGCATTACAATTTGGTTTTCAACCTAATAATATTTTAATAGATAGCCGTATTCCTAAATAGCCATTTTTAGACATTGGATATCCTCATCATGTGTTTCTTTATACAGATCTTATTCAACCTCAGCTTGTAGGTGATACAAAAGCACCTCTTTTACGAATTGTAGGTATGACCGATAATTCTCACGGAAAAGTACAAACCATAACTTTTTAGTATTGCATAATAATCCACTTGCAAAACTTTCATTTGACGCTGTAGAAATACTACTAAACGACCATGCAGGTAGAAATTTACCATTCACATCCGGGACGTTAATCTTAACTCTTCACTTTGTAATGAATTTCTCATTACACAGAGTTATATTTTGTAAAGTGATGTGAAGGTGTACAATTTCTGTATATTATGTGTTAGGTAAGATTGGCCAATCTATGTAATTAAGCGCTTATAGTGTTAGGTAAATATGCAATTTAAATTTCGTTTAACGAAATTATTATTATTATTATTATTATTACTATTTTTAAGAGCTTGTAAAATATTTTTTTTATTTAATCTTTCTTCTTTATTTTAGGAAACAACGTATAGTTTGATTGGTGTATTTAAAGTGTGTATTTCGTACTCGTGTATATTTATTTTATTGTTTTAATTTCTCTGTTTCTTTCTTAGTTCTTCCAAGCCTCTTTTAAAATAAAAAAAAATGTGCAGTGAAATGTCAGAAGTTACGTGACTCTGATACCCGGCTGGTCAGTCGCGAAGGACGGATCAAGATGGTCAGTTTTGAAAAGGAAGTGCTACGCAATCTATAATAGGATTACAATAGCGGCCATCGGCTGGAAACAGGCTTTATTGTTTTATAATAGGCTCGAATGGAGTGTATATTTTTTGTTCTTATAAATACCGTAATTGTGGCTGAAAGGATAAGCCGATGAATTGCTCGCCAGGTAGGAAATATGTTGTGGTATTTTTATGGAAACCCCAACTGAATATTTTTGTCTCAAGGAAAAGAGAGAGAGAGAGAGAGAGTGGGAAGGATAAATTAAATAGAAGCTCGTAAAAACGGAGCTGGAATTACCTCAGTCTATTGATTTTATGCACTGGCCGACCGTGTGTCTTATGAAATATTATTTTCTATGCACGCGTTAAGATTTTTGCTAATTAATTTGCTGCTAGGCCAGAGTACAAGATCTGACAAAAGAAAGTGTTTTATTTGAGACTGTTGGTAGAAACATTTTTGTGTAGTATTAACTTTCTTATGATGTTCTCTTTGTTATTCCTTGTAGATGATATTATCATAGAATCTTCCTATCTTTTTTGTTTTTTCCTTCTCTGTAAAAAATAGAATTTCGGGAGTAGAGTAAGAGAGCGAATCTATTCAGGGTGAATAGAAAGGGTTCAGTAGAATTGATTGGGTTTAGTAAGTCGGAATCAATTACTTCTGGTAGAATTTCTGTACATATTTTTTTTGGAGTAGATTAATTGCATAACCAATTTCTCTTTTCTTTTTAGTACTAAATTTCTAGTAGCTAGTTATCTCGGCACTAAACTATTAACTGGCGCATGGGAAAAAAGGGAAATTTTTTGGTTCTATGCATGAGGGATTTTTTGGTGAATCAAAAAGGGAGTAGAGCATGTTGGTGGAATCTTGGGTACTTCAATTGGCTAATTGAAGGGATTCCGAAGTAGTAAATGGTGGTATATGTATGCATGGGGCTACTTTTTAATTGGTGGTATTTAGAGTAAACTGGTGGATGGAATTGGGAGAATCAATTGGGTATAATTGATTCTGTTTCCATTAGTAATATTTTCCGAGGGAAACTAATTGGGAATCTTTTTCTTTTCATTTTTATGGACGATATTGGTAAAAAAGATATTCTGAATTTGGATGATATAATACCTAATTAGTGAAACAAATGATTAAAGATTAAAGTGCTTTATTCGCCTGATTATATAATATCTCAGTATTACTCATAAATACGAATGTATGACAAGAAAGGTCGAGACATGTTGACATGAAATTATTTAAAATACCCACTGATTAAGTCTCTAAATTGAGTATCAGAGTGATAGAGCTTATGACATTTCTATGCACAGTATCATTGCTAAAATCGTAAATTTGTGTTTAATTTGATTTTACAAGAGTTCTCCTAAGACCTTGTGTTATTCGTAGTTCGCTGCGAAAAAATATATTGATTTAATCTTTTGAATGGTGATATGGCCGTTAGTCTAAATTATTGAAGCGTGTTGAAAATTTGAGAGAGAAAGGAAGGCCTGGAATAAGTTATCTACATGCAAACAATTTAGGTTTACTTTTGTTTAGCAAATTGCCATTAGTCGAGTAGAGGAAACCTTTCGATGCTCTAGTTAAATGGCCTTATAAAATATTCGTACTAGAGAGACCTTTTCGATGTGAATACTTGCATGATCATAAAGTACTTATTAGTCAATCGTCCACGAGAGACCTTTTAGATGCAAATCGAAAGGTAAACAAGTAAAGACATCATATAGATAGAGAGACCATTTAGCTGCAAACTGTTTCGTAACTACTGCTAACAGGTATATCACAGTACAGCGAGAGACCTTTTAGTTGCGGAACAAGGTTACTGATTCAGCATACTATATCGATTCAGATTGTTGCTTGCGTATTACATACCAGTAGGAAAAAAAACCTTTTGCATGCGAAACAAACAAAAAGGCCAAACAGATGGATTATTCTCTTGTATCAAATTTGTTGACACATAAGTGAGCTGTGGTTATTACTAAACCGGATAGGTATTAGCAAGACGGAATGTAGTAGTGACATTCCTCTTACATATTATCACGTAATTAATTCTCATTAATTACATAAGGTGTCACTGCTTATAAAAAGAATTCACAGCTCCCAAATAAAACACCACCACACCATTACAAAGGAGTGGCGCCCGAACAGGGACAGTCGTTTATTATAAACGCAATTATTTATTTTTAAGGAATTAAAGGTTAAAAGTCTTATGAGAGATATGGAATCGAATTAAAAATATATTAATTTGTGTTCGTTCAGGTGACAAAGCAACAACAAGCAAAATAAGAGAAAAACTTTACAACTTTAAGCCTTCATCAAAATGAAAACCTATACAGTTATTCCTTTCTTTGCAGGGCCTTAATTATCAACGGGGACACTGAATTGAAATTTTATTTCGCGGATTCTTTCGATTTGCTATGCCATTCATTAAACAAGGAGCAAAAGCAGTAGGGCGACAAGCTCTACAAACTGGAATGCAAGTTGAGGGGAATGTGCAGGAAAAGCGGCACATTAAGGAATGTTTAAAAGCACGAGTTCGCGAAGCAAGATCCTTATAAGAACGAAACCTGAAAATAAAGTAACTCAGTTGCTTAGTGGTAGTGGTAGAAGTAAGGCATGGAAACGTAAGGCTTCCATGCGTGTTGGACCTCAAAGTTTAAGAAGACGACGTGTTTGTAACAAAAGAAAGAGTAGAGATATTTTCAGTTAAAATGTCATTTCTTACACTTATAATTAATGAATGTTGTACGAATGAATTCGATTTAGTTTCTGACCCTATGACACAAAATGCTATCGAATCATCGTGTATGTTAAGGTATAGACCAATTTCATCACTTTCTTCTGATGGGCCTATAGAATTTCTTGTGCCTCGAGACACTGGTGAATATACTCTTCCTGCACATATTTATCTTTATGTCAAGTGTAAAGTATTAAGGTGAAATGGAGATAAATTACAAGTACCAGCAGAAGAACAACCAGCTGTTGTGGCAGATAATGTAGCGCCGGTGAATAACTTTTTACATTCACTTTTTACCCAACTCGATGTTTCATTAAATAATAAAATTATTTCTTCAAATGCTATGTAGCCATTTAGAGCATACTATGAAACTTTACTTAATTATTCTGAAGATGCAAGGAAAACTCGTTTAACCACTGGATTATGGTATAAGGATACTGCAGGGCATTTTAATAGTCTCAATGAAAATAATGCTGGTTATTATAAACGAAAATCTTTTGTTGCTGGTAGCGCTTCCATTGATATGTATGGACGACTTCATGCGGATATTTCTGGATCAAATCAAGTTCTTCAAAATAAAGTAAACTTTCGTATAAAATCGTGTCGTAGTAAAGATGCATTTTACTTAATGGCAGCTGAAAATTCTATATATTAAGTTAAACTGGAAGAGGTTATTCTTTATGTTCGTCGAATTAATATTTTTGCTGATTTAGCTTTACCATTAAACAGTTTCATAACTCATGATACTGAAAAATTACTACTGACTAGAGTTGAAACAAGAGTACATACTATTCCTGCAAATGTTAATTCCTATAATCTTGATAATATATTTCTTGGAAACGTACCAAAGGTTCTTATTACAGGTTTTACTGCAAATACTGCATTCAATGGAAAGTACCATGAAAATGCTTTCCAGCTTGAAACTTTTAATATTAAGAAGTTGCAAGTACAAGTTATTTCCCAATTTTATCCTGCCGCTCCTCTTAGTCCGGATTATGCTATGAAACAAAAGTCATACGGTGACATATTCAGATTACTCTCATGAATATACTCTTTATGCTTTTATTCTTTCTCATACTAATACATGGATGATTCTACATGGTATGTTATTAAGGATTCTCCCGCTAATCTCCAAATTGGGTTCAGTCAAAATCTTGCACAATCTATTTCATGTATTATTTATGCTCAATTTGATTCCCTTATACAGATCGATAAGGACCAAATGTATATACGGATCATACCATGTAAAATTTATTTTGAGATCAACCATGAGAACTGTTGTACTAAATTTTCAACCTTCGATGATAATGAAGAAAATAATTTCGTAGTCAAAGAATTGGCCATATTTCATGTAGATAGCAATAGTTTTTAAAGTTGGATATTTAAGACTCCATATCCAATATCAAAAAATATTCCTAGTTTAAGATATACAAATAATTATTTAAGCCAGCATGTATTTGGTCTAAAGTGTATAGAAGGCGAAGGTGAACACAGCGAAGTTAAAAAACTTGGTTACCAAGTATACCTCGCACAGTCATAGTGTATTCACTCACGGCAATGCACAGCAAATATATCTACAACCTCTTCTACAAAGAACAGTAATTTATTTGAAAGATATACAGTGCTCAAAATATAATGCTTTAGCATTTCCATCACAAGATTGTGTTCACCACCTTCATCAGTTTACAAGTTTGCGTTGTGCTTGAAAAGAAGCGTCAGTGTACGCAAGCTATTATCAGTGTACGCAACTTATTATCATCCACGTTCTTTTATTCTACCTGAAAACAGAACAGTGTATGAACCAACACCAATAAGTGAAAGGGAATCAGATGTGGACTGATCAGATTTAAAAACTTGTGCTTCAGGACTGTACTAGTGCAACTACGCTTACTGGAATTTATTCAGTGGACACTTTACCAAAATAAGTTGAATATCCAGCTGCACTTTTAGTGTATTAAAGTGCGTCAAGTTCCCCGGAAACCCACTGCACTGCCATATATATTAATAAACATTGGCGGGGCCGATATTTTGATAGTTTCGGAAATAATTCTACTAAACCAATTATATTTTTTTTAAAGGAAATTGCAAATTATATCATGTAAATAAAACTCAAATTCAACATGAAGAATTGTTGAATTTGTGGATTATTTTGTATTGAATTTATTCATTTCAGTGTGCGAGGAAAAAATCTATTTTCATACTGCCAATCTTCAGAAAAACGATGAGATTGTAAAATCTCTTGTAAAAAACATTATAAAAGGAAAAAAATGAAAATAAAGTTTTTCGTGTCAAGGTAAAACCAAATCTTTTATTTCAAAAAATCCATGAAAGAAGAAAAGGTAGAGTATACAAAAATCTATTTATTTTATAATTATACTTTAGTTTTAAGATGGATCAAAATCTGAAATACAAAGTTAATAATGAAGGCAGCAGAAGGCAGTAGAAGGCAACTTAAGTTAAATAGTAAGTATTGCGCAACATAAGTTCTAATACCAGACGCAAAATATTATTATACAAAATTTAAAATTTTTTTAAACATACAAAAATTCCTGTGAACACTGCTATGCGGCAAAAATATCAAAATAAACATGTTCTATCTTGTCTAGAACATCAAAGGATATTTTTCTCTTGAATAGAGCATCAAAGGATGCGAAACAGTAAATGCTGTATTTGTTTCTGTTAAAGAAAAAAAATATCAATCACGCGGCAGACAAAGAGAATTCTTGTGAGCACCTGCACAGTCAAATTCCTGGAAATGCCGGTGCGTGTCCATACACGATCCGAGCCTCAAGTTCCCTTCTCCTCAGCAGCACAGGTGTGATACAACTTGTTCCCTCCTCCAGATACAAAAGAAAAACAAATCAAAAGAACAACTCTGCACATGCGCAGTTTGCCACAGCTGAAGCATGATAACATTGTAGAGTTAAATAGTATTAATCGAACATTGCAACATGTAAGACATATCAACTGTGTGTTTCGCGATGAAGCGAATGTATAATCATTCTCCGTCAAAATAAAATAATGAAACTCACCCCCAAATAAATCTAATTCCTCAATAAAAATCCATATACTATATAAATGTATTCTTCCACATAGCGTTCTACGGTTTCACAATCGGTGCTTTATATCGGGCAGTAACGGCGACGGGTCCTATCATCGATTGCGGACCGATAAAAATTTAAAATATTAGATTTATTCAATAATTATTACACTTTCATTAAAATATTAATCAAACCTGAACTTCGACATCTACGAACATTCCCGAATAACTTTCGGTTATGCCTGCAAAAATAATTTCCAATACACTCCCGTTAACAGACAAAGGAGGCTAGCTGCCAATGACAGGTCTTCTGGGCTCTAATACCACAAACCTCTCTACCAATTAGAAGATGAGAAAATCTATAGTATTGTTCACATATTCTACTGGATTCTGGTAGAGCCAATTCGACAATACAATGCAGTCTCATATTCACTGTTACTTCCCAAGGAAGTAATAAATAAGTATTTTAAATTTAAAGGTTTATATAGATTACTCTGTATTATCGCTACCAGCAGTATTTAATACGATTGTTGGTAACCCAAGTGGGACACTCCAACAGCCACTGCTAGGAAAACCAACCTAATATGACCTAAATTCAAGAAGTAACTTAAAGCTTCTGATCTCATTAATTATTATTTTGTCGGGACATCAGGGGCAATTAAAGCTAGTGTTCAAATAAAATCAGCAATCACTACATTGTTTTATTCATGAACATTTTAGACACACATTACATTCTTAGGTTCTTCTAAGAAGAAACTCGTCAGTTTTCAGATTTTGTTTCCTAACTGAGAATGGTAGAAAGCTCTTGAAATAACTGTAACATTGACAGTAAAATATAAAAGTATCATAGTTGAATTAGATATAAAACTTAAAAAATGATAAAAGTGAAGATTATCAATATTCTGCAATTATCAAATATGATCCGCGACCAGGATTTGAACCCGTGACAAAATTAAACTTCATTGTGAGTCGACCACGATAACCACTGATCCATCCTACTAACCAACAAAGAACATTTGTTTTACTAGATTTCAATGTAAAACTATGAAGTGATACCTCATTCAGTGTTTTTTATTATTATTTTAAAATATTTTATTTGTAATTTCGTATTTATTTGTGAACATAATTACAATGTATATCACAATTGTTTTGTGACGGGTTTTCATGTTGGTTTATATTTATATTTTTGAACGTCAAAGAACTTCCCTTTGCTGAGCGAAATTTCCCTCTGCAAGAGAAATCACTGGGAATTTGGGAAATATTCTCTAAAGACATGCGACAATCTTTATGTACTACAGAAAAAATAGAAAAAAGATTTGGTACTTGACCAGGGCCCGAACCACTGACCTTTCGCATGCCAAGCGAACGTTCTTCCTTGACTACACATGGGCTCTTAATATTTTCCCGACGTCCAGCAGTAAGCAGGCAGTATGCTCCAGTGGTAAGATGGTTGACTTCTGAATAAAACCAGCTGGCATAGGTTCAGATCCTCTTCTAGCCGAGCTTTCTTTTTTCACAAAGCGATAATAAAGAATCGAATAGTGACTTCTCTTAGTAAACGTTGATTTCTAAAGAATGTGAAAGGAAACGCACCTGTAGAATTTACGATTGTTGGTTGAGAAAGGCAAAATAAAGTCTATGGGCGTTAACAGGACATGTCATTGATCTGAAGTATCAACTTTTCATGTTATTATTCTTAGAAAGAAATACTATACCATTTCCTAAGCATGTTTTAGGTAGGGTAAACTGCGAAGTAATAGTTATCGTGCTATAATTTTAAACTGAATACATGGGATCGAATCCCAATCCGCTAGTCTTCTTTTGCATTAAATGATGGCTGCAAACATAGATTCATCTCCGGTTAGATAAGTACTAGTATCACTGGGGATAATCAGAGAGTAAATAATGTGTATGTTCTTTAACATAAGATTATGTAGTTTTCATATTTTTCATGGGTCTCTCTCTCTCTCTCTCTCTCTCGCTTTCATTCTTTACGTTCTTATCATGTCTTCATTTCTTTCTCTTCTTCTTTCTTTCTATTCATCTTTATCTTTTTCTCTTACTTATTGTATCCCTCACAGAAACACACACAATCTCTCTCTCTCTCTCTCTTTGTTCGTGTTTCTGAGCTGAAACTGGGTCACTTTTGATGACTTGGTGATCGGCCTAACCCGAACATAAGTAACCCGGCGGTCCGCTGCTCCGATCTGAAACTTGACTCAGTCTAGAAAATGTAATTAAGTGGGAATTTCGACTTCGTATTTTTCGTGCTCAACATATCCGGTCCCGGTAACCCCTCAAAGAAACACTGTTCAAACTCAAGAAAACAATTACATTCTCTGCTTTGTCATCTGGGTTACCGGTTCTAAATCGGGTCACCGGGTCCGAATCCTAGACTCAGTGACCCGGTTCAAACCTTACCTGAATGACCCGATTTATCCGGTGACTCGTTTGGTGTCCTGTTTCAGCTCTGGCTTGTTCATCCCATCTGTGCGTATTGTTATAAACACTAGTTCATTAATGTTGTAATTATTAGAACGTTATATTCGCATAGGAAAAAGCTACACTGACATGTTCGGAACAGATAAACATTCAGAAATTAGTAGAAGCTAGCCCCTTTGATTTGTTATTTCCAGAGGAGAAATTATATTTATATCAATTTGGCACAAAACTCATTTCCATCCTAAAATTATCGGCATACCATTAAATGTGCTTTATTCACGTTTGAAATGTGGAACATGTTAGGTTTGCTATGCTCATAAGGAGCATGCCAATTTTAATTTTGAACATTTGTAACTTTTCATTTTGATACAGTTTGGACTTGGAATCTTGGCTCTTTCTGTTAGAAATTTACCAGCAAAATTACCATTCATTTATTTTCTTCCTATCTTCTATTTGTATTAGTGGTATCGAATAGAAGGTATGGGCTACGATACCTACTGGGTTTGCTACAATATATTTCGAACCAGTACGTTCAATGAAACCCACCGAATTTGTAACTGAACCATGCGCATATAAACTATATGTGTTCACCTTTTGATCTTATCCTAGATGTATCTCAGAACTCTCCTGTTCCAATGGAATTCATGATTATTTGATCAGTATAACAACCCCTTCGGAGTAAATACAAGAGTGGCGCAAGAATTCTATTCACAAAAGAAGTGATATCGATTTTGCGAGTTACTTTCTTTGTGTCACTATGACGGAAGTGTTTCTTTTGTAATAAAATTAGGAGATTTAGTATCCTTCCGCCATAGTGACACAAAGAAAGTAACTCGCAAAATGGATATAACTTCTTTTGTGAGTAGAATTCTTGCGTCACTCTTGTCTTTACCCCGAAGGTTTTATTTTATACTTATATCACTTATTTTATAAGGCTGCCTATTTTAAAAAGTGCATAGTCTTCATACAAAAGGCCAATTTTGGGCCGTATCTCGAAAACAGTAACTCCTATCAACAAAATAAGCTTCGGTTTTATCCAGCTTGTTGGGGTCAACAATTGGCCCCCAAAACCCCCGGTACCAACCACTTTGGGCTAAAGCAAAAAGACAGATAGAATGGCAGAGGTCCTTTTCTATGATTTGTGGAACTTCTGTGATTTAGACTAAACAGGTCATAACTTTTGAACCTCTTCACCGATTTTGACGTGTGATACACCGTTTGAAAGGTATTGAAGCGTAGATTACGATTCCGCAAGCTTCGGCCGCCTATATGGTCTGTGGTAAGTGATCAGCAGAAATGTGAAATTCTGATTATTTTTTTTTCAAACAGCCCTAAGGAGCCCCAGGGAGGCCCTACCGATCCATTTTTTCTGTGTATTAGTATGGCAAAGAGTTTTCAAATGCAACTTTAAGTATCAAAATCGGGCTTATAGTTTGCTAGATCCGAAATTAGCTGTATACATGTGCGTGCAGCTAACAGACTCGTTGCTTAGCATCACTCGTAGAACTACCGTTCTTCGTGATAAGACCACCAACTTTAGTCGTCATTTTGAAAGTGACTTAATGAATTGTTAAACTAGCCGTCTACATATTGAAATTGTCCTCAAAATATATAAAACCTAAAGGTCACTTCTATTTTGCTGATGTATTTGTGGGAACTGTACTATTGTGTTCTTTATAATGTTAGGTTCTTTTGATTTTTTACTATTTTTACATTCCATATTTTTGTGTTCTCTCTCTTCATCCTCTTGTTTCTCCCCTTCCTTTCTCTCTCTGTCTGTCTGTCTTTCTCTCTGTCTGGCAGATATCCATCTGTTTCAATTTTTCGTATGTAATTAAATGTCTCCCTGCATCATCTTATGTATAATGTTTAATCTCGCTTTTATTCTTTCGTTTTCACGATACTAATACATGTGTATTTTTTTAAAAAATGTGGTGCTCATGTTGTTTGCTGATTTTCGTTACGTAGGACAGACAGAGGAATGGAGAGCGAGGGATCTCTTTACGAAACACGATTATAGGATCAGAATTGGGTGGCCTAGCTGCGCGGCGTTTACAGTCGCATTTTTTATGCGAAGTGTACAATAATTCAATTCGTGTTTTCACTTCAATGTCTTTGCAAAGTTTGTTTTGTGGCTGTAGATTGGCACATTTGCGAATACATAGATTGAAATGACTGGGAATTTTAACGGCAGTATTTAAAGTACCCGTTAAGACAGCGTTTCTCAAACTTTTTTCTCCAGCGACCCCCTTTTTACAATTCTTCTAACCGGCGACATACAAAAATAATTTTCTTGTTTATAGAAATAGTTTTTACATTCTTTTCTTTAGTTCACAATTGTTCATGGTGTCCTCAAATCTTGGAACATTAATTTAACTCATTTCCCGACTCCAAGAATGGTAAAATTTTAAGCAGCGACGTAGGTCGGGCGACAATACAATGTTCCATTGTTACTTTCACATATTTCAATATATATTTATATATTTTAAAAACATATTTTAATATTTTTTTAATATGGACTTCTTTGTCCTAAAATAAATACTAGCCTGCAACTGGCCTGGTTTCACTGGTTACAGAACACTTTAGGATTTGGGTCACAAAATATTTAGCTTGAGAAAATGTATTTGAACACCGAAATAACTCGAAAAAAAAATGATAAACGAAACTTTTTAAATAAATTATTTTCTATTAAACAATTCGTACTAAACAGCAAAAAATAATTTTGTTTATGCATGAATAAAAAGAAAAGCATGAGGCGCGTTTTAATATACAGTTACTTTATAAATTCATCGATTGGCGCGCCGCATGCTTTTCTTTTTAGCCATGGATAATTTTATTTTACTGTTTAGTACGAATTATTAAAGAAAAGTATGGCTTTAAAAAGTTTATTATTATTATTTTACTTTACATTAAATAGCCTCTTGAAGGCTTCAACACACACATACTAACTTTTAACGTAGAGCTGCGTCTCTCTTGGCATGAAGTATAATGGTGTTTGAAGCTTTACGGATCATCATTCCATTTGCAACTTGATACTTACAGATGCTTATCAGAATAATGGAAACACCTGAACGAAAGTGCAACTTACCAGATTAATATGGTGTCGGGCCACCTTTCGCCTTCAGAACAGCCTTGATGCGACGTGGGATGGAGGCATAGAGGTCGTGAATGGTAGCAAGTGGAATATTACACCATTCCTCGTGCAGGGCATCGGCCAGTTCTGTGAGAGAGGATGGAGGTGGAAATCGTCGCCGGAGTCGTGTTTCCAAGATGGACCACAGATGTTCAATTATGTTGAGATCTGGGGATTGGGCGGGCCAGGGGAGGTGTTGAACTTCATCCCGATGTTCCTCAAACCACGCTGCAACAACTCCAGCTGTGTGAATGGGTGCATTATCATCCTGGAATATGGCGTCATTGTCCGGGAACAACATCCGAACCATAGGATGCAAGTGGTCTCCTAAAATTGCTACATAATCGTTGGCAGTGATGCGTCCGCGAAGTGTGACCACAGACCCAATGAAAACCATGATATTGCGGCCCAGAGCATCACCGTGCCGCCGCCATGTTTCACAGTTGGGCGGAGACACTGCAGATCATACGCTTCTTTGGGCGTTCTCCACACATAAACACGGCCCGTGGTTTGGATAAGGGTGAATGGTGACTCATCCGACCATACCACACGTTTCCAGTCGTCAACGGTCCAAGTTGCATGGTCGCGGCACCATTTGCGGCGTGCTTAAGCGTTCTGGTCCCTGATGAGAGGTTTGGCCCGTGCAACACGACCCCGTAAGTTCATGTCATGTAATTCGCGGTGGACTGTGATTGTCGAAACAGGTTGGGGGAGGTGCTGATTGAGTTCCTCCGTCAGTTGCGCCGCAGTGGCACGACGGTTCCGCGTGACAATGCGCTTTAATACCCGGCGTGCCCTGTCACTGATGCTTTTCTTCCGCCCACTGTTCCGCTTCCCCGATGTGGTTTTCCCGTGTGTTGTGTAGGCCGTCATCACCTTCGACACTGTCCCTGGCGACACACCTAACACACTAGCCACTGCCGTCACACTCACTCCACATAACCGCGCACCAACAATTTGCCCTCTTTGAAACTCTGAGAGGTCTCCCATTTTACACTACCTCCGTCTGCTGCAGCCACTGCACACTCCTGTTCCACGACGCCTGACGTAGTATGGAGACCGACCTAACACACCACCACCAGCAGTCCGGCGCTGCGGTCGCCACGACACCACTGCCAACCCATACATCTGACGTGTTGCCAACTACAGGTGTTTCCATTATTCTGATAAGCATCTGTATGTGAACTTAGTTTCTCTTCGATGGGAATATTAGAAGAAATACCTGAAACCGTTTGTCACGTGATAACTTGTGTCAGGAAAAATTGAACCGGACATTTCGAAACTGATTAAATCAAAACAGGCTCAGATTTGGCACTGGCGTGCAATTTTCGTAACATTATTTTGTCTTCTTTATTGTGTGTAATACTTGCTTTTCCTTTCAAAACATGGCATTTGATTTGCTGTATCTGAAAATAAATATCCTAATTATAATATACAAAAACTATTTAAAAATAATTACATTATCTTTAGTGATTATATAAACTAGGAAGCAATATGAAAATAAAATGTATTTGAAATTTATTAGTTTTATTTAACCTACAAAACCCTAGTTAAATTTATTTTTTCACCTAGCTTCGCGACACCCTTGCAAACAACTCGCGACGCCCTTTTCAGGGTCGCGACCCCCAGGTATTGCCTGCAATTAAAAGCATAAAACATACACGAGATATATGAAAATAGAATAGCAAAATAAAAAACTGAAGTCCAGAGGGGGCAAGAAACCCCCTCCGTCTTTGTCCTTCCCTTCTCCCTTGGGTATCGGCCTGCCTGGTATTGTTATTCTCAGCAGATTGCAACTCTGATTCCGTTTTCAGAGCTTCAGAGGTCTGTTTCTTTATTCTAATCCCCCCCCCCCCCTCTGTTCTTTTTTTCTATAACTCTTTCTGGAACATCAAAACGAATGACAGCAAAATTCTCAGACAGACGCGAGCTCCAAATTGAGACAATCATCTTGTCTCGGTTGAAAATTTGATTGCTTTCAACTTTCAGTGCTCAAACATAATTTACGAAACATATTGTACAAGAAATTACCGATCTTGTCACAGGTGTTGTTAAATTATAAAGAAGAAAACCTTGCTTGCTTTTTTTTTTTTTTACAATACGATACGTCCTGTTACTTACTAAAGCTTTCTTGCCTTCCGTTTATACCTAGGGCTATGCTTAATTAATGGCGCATTCTAGGAATGGACAGGATAAACAGTATCTATCCATTTTTTATAAATAAATTTAATTACTTTTGTATTCATTACTAATGAGCTTTGATTTGATTTTGACTTTCATCACGAAAATGTAAACTACTGATTCCCTTATTTAATATACAGGTTATAATGTTAAAAATAAAATTTAAAAAAATGTAAATCGTACAATATTCAAAAGTATTGTAAACACTTTTATCTCCTCCAAAATGACTGCTTCGTTTCGTTCACCTTGCACTCACTCTATAAGGATCTAAAGTAGCAAGCAGCAGACGACAGAGGTGACAAGAGATTCGATCAGAAAGACAGTCCTCAATAATAATATACTTACTTACCTTGCCTCAATCTGTCTTGATTCAGGAGTTTTGCACGTGACTCACGCCGTATTGGTTATACCCAGAGTTGAGTCGTTTGAAGCCAGTGAATTAAAACGTTGTACGAAAGCATATTGTTTAACATAAGAGCTGAATGGAAATTAAAAATTTAATAATAAAACATTTATCGCTGTAGAAATATTCTTGAGTGCTGGGTTGCCAGAAACGATATCTAATGACATAGAGAACATCTATTTTCTCAAAAATTAGTTCCAGAGGATGGAAAAACTTCGTTCCCTAAATCCCCCTACTTGCGATTTATACGTGAAAAAGGGATTGATTCTAGCTGAGTGACTCTTGTTTTGTGTTGCTAATTTGGAAATCTTGTAATTAAATCTAGGATAATTTATATCTTTGAATGTTTTGGAAATTGTTAATATTAATTTAGCTAATAAAAATTAGAACTTTCCTATTGTTGATGTAGGACTTTTGCCATTCCCCCCCCTCCCCTTATAGACCCCTACCGTCCGTAGCTACAAAATCTCAAGCGTTTTCCACTGCTAAAATAGACTCTCGACCATTTTTTTAGTTCACTTAGATCACTTCAAAACACTTAATTATATTTCTACGAGGGAAAGAAACTGAAATTTTAGTTTGTGTTATACAGTCAATTAAGTAGGTTTACGTAATGTTTTTCGTTGAAATCAGAAAGAAAAAGAAAAATCCAGCCACTTTTATGTAATGAGAGATTACTGAATTTAAAATGTTGTGCGTATGTGTTTTGAACTGGTTGCCGCTACACAATGAACATTGACATCTGCAGTAGTGAACATAAAATTCGCGCACGAATCAAGTTGCCGGAATTCATCCTGTACGTGTAGTAGAAATCGTGATTACAGAGATAAACTGATAATGCCGAGATGAAAGTGGGAGTTCGTAACATTCAAACTTCTTATTCCTGGCATTTTTTTTTTTTTTTTTACTTTGCTATTTCCGTGGAGGAGTGAGATTTCTATCGGAGACCCATCCAGGCATTCGCGTAGTTGCGCAGGTGAGACTCGAACTCACGAGTGGATGCATGCTTTAAGTTAATTGAGGTAAGCACGTTGCGCAGATCGTAGAAACATATTTGCCAATTTTGTGTTTCAGTATTATCTATATTTTCAGGTAAAAATATAGCTACTATTTTCCTTCACCTACTTTTGATTTCCTTAACTTTTTTTTTTTATTTTACATTGTCTACCCACTTCTTTATGCCACGCTTCGCCACTATTAACCATTCCACTTGTTTTTGATACCATAGTCCTAATTCCGTAATTTCGCAAGGAAGGTTTACTAAACAGTGGAATAAAAGACGAAACTATACAAAATTATCTCATAATAAACTCATGTGGAGAAATTTAAAAACCTTGCCTGTCTGTAATGTCCTGAAGACATACTTAGAGACTTTTCTACAGAAAATTGTTCGTGAATAACTTCAGGTATGAGTCGTGCAATGAATTCACTATTGCAAACTAATTACACGTTTAAAAAAAATATATTCATGGAAATACTTATATGACACTGTCGTTTGAAAATTTTATAGTACTCGAGATATAGTTCATGATCATTCACTTCTTTCACGAAATGTTTTGATAGTAGAATACTTTACCTGTATTCGACACACATATACAGTTTTTCTTAGGAATCTTTAACTTGCACTCATTACACCTAATGGGATTCTCCTTTAAATATGTTCGAAAGGTTTGTTAAACGCATCCTCCCCTATATAAACACCACCACAAAATGTACACAAAAAGTCGTACATTTTCACTTCTTCTCTCGTTTACAATGTTGGAATGATTTTCGAAGAACTTGAATTTAGAACGATATTTCTATTTAGCAGATACTTTATGGCCAATGACATTCTAAGAACTTACTCTCTAAATATTTGATGCTTTAAGAAATGACGTCACGACCAATAACTGGAAAGTATTTTTATGAGACTACTTGATTATTCGAACTATGGATTGGATTTTAAAATAAATTGACAATCAACTGATTCTAAAATGCCAAACAAATTGCTGCAATGTTATCGCTGCCAGCGTTATAATCACACGCAATTCACGTGCTTCATGAATCCCAGATGTGTTAAATGCGCTGGAGCTCACCTATCCACAGAATGTACCAAAATGGACCGTACTACACCTGCTACATGTGCAAATTGTAAACAAGATCATCCTGCCAACTACAAGGGGCAAGGGCTGCACAACCTTCAAGAAATACAAAGCTTCTCGAACTTCAAATACTGACCGACAAACCACTACTACTACAGCAACTACTAACTTGCCGTCTCAACAAAAGTCACCATCAACTGTTTCTCAACCTGAACCCAAGACTGATGTCAATAGCAAGGAAAA